>PVIJ01015426.1:0-21607 GCA_004024925.1 Scalopus aquaticus
TCCCCTTCAAAATCGAAACCAAAAAATTCAAATATCTGGGAATAAATCTAACAAAAGACATAAAGGACTTATACAAAGAAAACTACAAAACTCTGTTGAAAGAAATAGAAGAAGACACAAGAAGATGGAAAGGCATCCCCTGCTCATGGATTGGAAGGATTAACATTATCAAAATGGCAACCCTACCAAAAGCAATTTAGAGAGGCCTTCCTTACTGGAGAGTCTCTTTTTTGAAACTCCCACTGTTTGGGCCTTGCTCTCCACGGCGCCCCCTGCCAATCCCCCACCTTAGAAACTTAGAAATTTTCCATCCACCTTATTTTCATTTTCTGTGTGAGAGCCTGTGGAAGAGCAGCCTAAGAGTACTCAGTGGCAGTTCCTGCCCATTCAGTGGTCTGAGCAGGGGAGCTGCAGAGCAGTCATCAGGGGCGTCTGCTCCAGTCTCCAGTGGGGAACTGCTGGGAAGGCCCAGCGGGCACCTGCACGCCTGTAGACCTGCCTCGGCCCCCTGTGGAGTAGCAGTACACTTGGGAGCTGGAGCAGTCCATCCACCCTGAAATTCTTCCTGGGTCACAGCCTTCTCAGCAGCAACCTGCTCTTTTCAGTCTCTTCAGGATCTGTGTTGAAGCAGAGCTCAGGCATGAACTCCCATGGGTGGTCACGGAGGAGGGTACCACGCATGCACAGAACTTCCCAGGCCAGCATCTACCACGTGAGACCCACTAAGGTAGCTCCTTTATGGTTGCAGGGATGGCAACGTTCAGAGAGTGTGAAGAGTCTGTTTTACACAGGGCAATGCTGGGCAGGTTAACATAAGACGCCTCTGTGAGAGCTGGTGGTCAGCCCTGGGATCAGTAACCCCCAGAAGCCTTGGCCTCCAGGAAGCTGCCTGGATCTGGTTAGTGAAGGCTCCAGAAGGAAGCGGCCAGCAACTGGAGCGGCTCTGGTGGCAGCAGCAAACACCAGCACAACTCGCTGGCCAGTGTTCCTGGATGACGTGACACTGACGCGACTGGGGTTTCAATGGCTTCTGCCAGCAGAAGCTTCTCCCTGATTCACTTCAAATTAGTGCTGTAGATACCTTCACTTTTCCTTAGATAGATGTACTGTTCCATCTGGAGGGCAAGGTTGGTGCCACCCAAGTGGGTTCCTGTGACAGGGAACTTGAGGACGTCCTCCTCCTTCATTTGCAGGATATTGAGAGCTCTGGACACTGAAAGTTTCTCTGAGAATAATACTGTATGGTCCCCTCTCTAGTCAGATAAGAAAGGCCTTGTTCTGTTGTTGTTTTTTTTTTTTTTATAAACATCTCTTAGATTTCACGTGACAAATCTCTGATTGAAGATTTACAATGTACTTGAGCTTGTCTTGCCTGGTCAAGAACCTTCAACCATGCACTGTGGTGTGACTGACTCCTTAGTATCCTAACTGTTTTCCAGTGGATGCACCCCACTCATCAACACCCCATGTAGAGTGTGACTCGATGATCCAAGTGGGTGACCAGCGTGGAGCAGGGATTTTCACTGATCTTGTTCTGTACTTTATATTCAGGTCAATAGTCTGATATTCCTTACAGGATCTTTCTGAAGCTTTTATAAAGATGGCTATGGAGGGAGATGGTTTTAGAAAGCCGAGATGTAAGATCTCAGGAATATTAGGATCCTTCAATGGGAGAAAGTTTCATAGTAAAAAAAAATCCCATAAGAACTCTATAATACTGATTTTGTGTCTCCAAAAACTTTTTAGATTGGAAAGTGATTCTGAGGCAATTAAAAAATGTTTAGTTATCCCTGTCCTTTATCTATACAGAATGCCTTGGATTAATGTTTGTATTTCTCCCTTAGAAATTACCCCAGCCTTTTATCATGAAGTCTGGCTTATACTATTGTGATGGTTTTGAATTGGTCAATGGCACTGAATGAAATTCTCTTAGAATATGGAAATTTCTTACATAATGGAGAAGAATGTAGGTGGAAATTAGAGTATTGGAATATCTCAGAACCAGAGGGCAGCCACTGGGAGTGGCATTAAGTAACTGTGGAATGAATGAGGTTCAAGTGAAATAGTGGAAATCAAAGCGACAGGCTAATATGAAATTCTATGAAAGTAGACAGGTCATTGTATTGTGAGCAGGCTCTTACCCAATGTGATTGGTAGGGTAGGTGCTAAGAGTATTACAGTCTTCTTTGGTTTTTATAATACAAGGTAACTACAGTATTTCCTCTTTGCCTTACTCTGATCCAAGTTGCTGCCTTGGACATGTCAATTAAACTTTGAGCCATGTTTTGCTAATTGCTACAGAGATCATTTTACTATTAATTGCTGTAACTTCTTCTTACCCCCCCCACCCTGCTCTCATAGGTATTTTTGAAGGATGTATTCTAAGATTGATAATTATCAATTTCCTGTGACATCCATGATGTGTGGAATGAACAACTATCTACTGCATTGCTGCCCTGGGCTGAATGGAGGAGGGGATATCTATTATTAGCCTTTGGCCAAACTCCCTTGAGTCAACATTAGGCTTCCCCTTCGGACTGAGGAGCTTCTTGAGCCTTCCTGACTTGCAGGGACCATACATTCTCATCTGCCAGCAGTGGCATGGGTAGGCAGTAGGTGTGGAATGTAGAATACAGGCACTGTTTCTCTTTTCTCTGGAAAAAGGTTACCAAGGAAGGTTGATGTGTCCTTGAGTACACTGCCAAATCCTGCTTCGCTCACAAACATGGGGTCAGCAGTAGGACACTGGACTTATTGGGTGACACTTAGAGGTCAGAGCAACCCACCATGTTCTCCCTCCTGAGTGGATGCGGTGGTTTCATGGGAAACTGAGGTAGGGAGGGTACTTCTGTGCCAGTGCACTCAGTAGCTACTAATTCAGCCACGCCACACCTTCAGCATAATTCATCCTTACCTTAGACATTTGTTTTTTATCCAAGAAAACCGAGATTCTTACCTGAAATTGTGCATGGGAAGTTTTGGAGGAGCCCTCTGAAATGATTTCCTTTTTACCTTGTTCCCTTCCCCTGCCCCTCCGCAATCCCCATTGTTCAACAAAGGATTACTGTGCAAACTAGGCAACCTCTCTTTCACTCAAGAAAGAAATTTAGCAATCTTCGAGGCTGTGTCACCTTGCGAGCAGAAACACTGAATGGCAATAGCGCTGAGAGTCAACACTAATAGCTGACACCAAATTAAACTGCCAGATTCAGTGTGATGTAGCTCTGTCACCTCTTGACACTTCTGATGTGAGTACAGGGGCTTCTGCAGGAAATTCATCAGCTGCAGTTCATGACGCATCATCTTTACATATCTGTCCATCTACATTTGTCAGCAACAGGCAAGCCTCAAATGACTTCAGTGATTGGTATATAGATTGCTCTACCTCCAGACATAGTAAACAGGGTTTTAACTCTTGGGGATCCTTCAGCTCTGCCTTCCTCGCTGACAAGGCCTGGTTACTGGTGTTGCCAGTCTCCTTATGTTTCGGGTGGTGATTGACAAAGACTGATTAAGAAGGTCTCCTTTCTTATTTCCTGCTATCGCCAATGAATCTTTTCTTTCCAAGTTAACTATTCTGTCGATGCATATTCTTTCTGATGTGCCCTTCTAGAATGTCATCTAAAAACATATATTTGCTCATTATTGGTTCAATTTACCATTGCTCTGATGGGGAAGATTAGAAGTTTAGTACAGGCTCATTTTGCTAATCAAAATTGCTTGCTTTCCAGTGGAGAATGCCTTGATTTTTTTCGTGCTTTCCAGAAATATCATTTTATTTTTTATTTATTTATTTATTTTTTTAAAGATTTTATTTTATTTATACATACAAGCTGGGGTACAGGCCAGAGGCGCGGGGCGGCGAGAGAATTCACCAGAGACAGAGTG
The DNA here is from genome assembly GCA_004024925.1 of Scalopus aquaticus. Classification (NCBI taxonomy): domain Eukaryota; kingdom Metazoa; phylum Chordata; class Mammalia; order Eulipotyphla; family Talpidae; genus Scalopus; species Scalopus aquaticus. The sequence goes on from PVIJ01015426.1 coordinate 3,889, forward strand.
GGGAGCAGAACAGGCAGATCAGAAGTACACTGCTGAGGGGAGCAGTGGGTGAGGCAGGAGAGGTCTGCCGCACCATGTGGGATTCTCCCTGGCTGGGCGTCGAACTCGCGTCGCCGCTGCCGACAGCTCCACAGCGCAGCGCTTAACCGCTGCGCCACCGGGGAGGCCCAGAAATATCATTTTAGTATAGTAATGACTGCTAGTGTGCCAAGATCAGGGACTGCTGATTTAAAAAATATTTCTAGACCCTTAAAATTGTGGTCATTACCACCTGAGATATTTTATTTCATACATTTTGTCAATACCCTTAAGTTCATATGCACTCTGAGGAGTGTGTTGTTTTCCAGGGAATGCAAATGTGTTTTTTTCTTAACGTGATTTCATAATAGTCTCAAGTATGTTGGTAGTGGTGAGGACGGGGGAGTTTCCAGCTTTTGGTGTCATATTACAATCTTTATTTTAATTTTTTTGGAAGTTTATTTTCAGCAGTACTGCTCTCCATATGCATTTCTGTAGAATGAAGGCTATGCTTACTCAGTGTGTGTGTTTCTTTTTCTTTTTCTTTTTTAGGAGACTGAATTTTTCTGTCAAAAGGATGATGCTTTTTGCTTTTAATTTTTTGCAGTAAGAATTTGATGTTGTTGCTTTAGTGCCTGGGAAACATGCCCCCAGGTTGGCTCACGCAGGCTGTTCTCAAGTCATGGGTAGGAATTCCTCTCAGGCAGTAAGGGGCAGCTGACAATTGCTCTTATTCGGGGTGCCCAGTCACCTCCTTACATACAGGGCCACATTCAGATGTCACAACTCTTTGAGGACATCTCTTGTGGGTATAATCAGTTGTGAGCCTTTTTTGGGGGTGGTTGGGCATGAGAGTGTAGCAGGGGGAGGTGCAATGGGTTAACTGGAGGTGGCGATCGATCCCAGAATGGATTCTGTAAGGCAGTTGAAATGTCCGTTTAAATTTCTTGAAATAGTCTGAATTTAGTTTCAAAATAATGGGGGCTGGGTGAGTAGTGGTGGTCATGGTGAGTAGAGATGAAACAAGATTTTCAAGTAGTTGATCACTGATAGCATTGAAGTGGGGTGAGAGATATATAGGATTTATTCAACTATTCTCTTTGATTTTTGTATATGTTTGAAAATATCCATAATACAAAGTTAAAAATGATAGTAATTTCTTGAAATGCTGGATTATGGTGCTGTGAATTTAAATGACACTGAATTTGACTATTCAAATGATCTTGCATTATTCAAGAGATGAATTCAAAACAACTTTCATGTTAATTTTATGTGGCTCTAAAAAATAACTCAGTGTGGCTCTATTTTCTAAGTACCTTTTATATGTCTCTCATTTCACAGAATCACAGGTTTTGGTGTTAGACTTAAGGTTGGGTCAGCCTCCCACTGCCATAGGGGAGCCTGACATTTGATATACTTACCTAGGGTATTGTCTGGTACTTTAAGAAAATAAGGTCTCCCCCTCCCACTCCTTTACTTTGGAATTCTCCTGACAATTGTGGTTGTGCAGAAGGGGCCTGTTGAGAAGGGAGGAGGTGCTCACATGACTGCATCCACATGAATCAAATATTTACACATGTATCGTCCCACTTGAGTTTTATTCCTGTTCTTCAAAATGCACTCTTGATTCACAATGCAAGACACCCATTACTTTTAATAAGGCTGGTCTATACATCAAGGCAGATTGTGTCATGTAAAGGTTTATGGCCTAAGAGTAAGATTAAATATCTAACACAGTTCAAATTCCACATGGGTTTTATGAATTAGCGAATATTAAGGAGAGCATGCTTAGGATGAATTCACAAGACACAATCTTTAACTGATTAATACACAAGGCTACGGTCTAATACAGCAAAAAGCAGGAACAAATTCCTGCTTCCTCAGAACACTGTACTAGGTCAAGACTATAGCCTGAGAGGAAATAGTCAATGGATTGGTGAAAGAAGGTCCTTCAAATCTAACTCAGAAGTAACAGCTTGGAAACATTCGCTTATAGAGAACATTTTTATAAGATGATGGAAATCTCAGCCATGAGATTGTTGTGGGAACCCCCTTTCCTATGAGATGGTCCTGTTTTAAATATTCTTTCAAGATGCATGTGAAACATGGAGATGGTTAGAATAAGTCAAAGGATCAAAACAAATTGAGACCGGCCACTCAGGCTGCGTTTCAGAGTCTGTGACTTGAAGTGGCTGAGATAAACACTTAGCTCACTCAACTGGGGATTATAATGGGAGTGCTGACAACCCTCACTAATTAGGACGCTCTCAGACAGCTCCATAATAGCTGCCGGAGCTGCTGTCAGTAAACAGTGTTATATTCAGGGGGTCATTGCTTTGGGAGTCTCTCTCCACTGCAGAGACTTCACTTGCCTTGCTCCTAGCAGTCATCTTGCTCTCAGCTCTTCCTCTAACACCCCAAGGATCTCAATGCCCTTCTCAGAGAGGCACAAAGGATTCTGAGCTTCCCTGCAGCCTCCTTCAAGGGTAGAGGGTGAAAGATGACACCTGCAAATACACAAACTAATTATAACCCTATTTGGTTCCTGTGGGCAAATCTCTCTGTCCATCCCCTTTGCCCTTTCCTACATTTAATTCCTATCTGGTGAGGAGGAAAAGATTATTTCTGGAAACCAGCTTTCCCCCTTCAGGTCCCCTCCTTCCCCCCTCCTCCTGCTCCTCAGCCACCAAACACAGGCGGATCATCCTGTGGTAATTAACAATCTCTTCTGAGGAGTACATTTTATGGTACTCTTGGTCAGGTAAATTCTAAATTAGCTCAGTTAAAATGGGTCATAAGACACGATGCTGCCATCCCTATTAGCTTCTGGACCTCTGCCAATGAACTGCACTATTTCGGGATCTGGGCTTCTGGCAGAAGGAATCATTACCCAGAGATTATGTGCAGGAGTAGTGTGGAGGACGTGCAGCGATAGTGGGCTTCTCTTCTGCAGATTTCATTCTCAAGCGCTGGGGAGATAAAGGATTGCTTGTGGGGAGAGCAGGACATGGGGATGCTGAGGGAGAGCTCAGAAATGAGAGGTCAGCTATCTCTGCTGTCACCCAGGAAAGCTGGGGCAAGTCCGCTGCTGGTTTTATCCTGGACCTCCTACGGTGATTTGCCCCCGTCAGGCCATGTATGTACAGTGGGATCAAATGGACACTGCGTGGGGACTCCAGGTTTTTCTTGAGCAGCACATCTGGATGCCCTTGGGCAAGTCACTTCTCTTGTCCTGTTTCCTCGCCTATTTGTTGGAGTTTGAGCAATATGACCACTGAGGTCCATCCTGTCTCAAATATCTTGTGATTCTGTGGAATACTCTGCAAACCGGTAGAGTAGGCATGGGATATTTGCCTGACTTTTCAGAATGGTGGGATCCCAGGGCCAGCATGGGAACCTCCCTTAGGGTAGTCTTGGTCTCTTCTCAAGTTTTTGTCTGATATATTAAACTGGAAAAAATGTAGATGATGATTCCCTAATGTTTGGCAGTTGGCAGCTTCATGTATAATATTAAAACCATTAAAAGTAAATTCAGTGAGAAAATGGATTATTTAAGTATATTTTCTTTTAAATGACTATGACAAGTTCTTGTAGCTTTTTGAGTACTAGGGTAGAACTTTCTGGCAATGGTTGTTGTAGGTTCCAGGAATTGTGTTTTTTAGGTTGTGCTGAATTTTCTCCCTGGAGACTTTAAAACTAGTTTCTCACTTGAGATGGTTTATAAGTAACCCTCTGTATGGACCCTTTGAGTTTCTATGTACTTTGATAAAATAATATATGGATTTATACTGTGTTCCTTACTGTTTATTTTTTCTTTCTCTATTAGGCATGGGCTGAGTCAGGAAGGACAGAGTCCTTTCTGGTTAGTTTGTGCAAGAAAGGGATTGACATAAAGGATATTAACGAGGGGTGGGGGAGTGAGAATCGCTGTGGTTAGCCTCCTAGGAGGATCATTTACATTCAGTTGCAAAAACTGTCCTGATGGGAAAGCCTGAAATGGTGGTACTAGGAAACTGTAGTTTCTGTAAGTGCTAAAGCCTATCAACACTGCCAGAAATTCTGTGCCAGAAATTCTACTCTGAACTATGGCAAAAGCTCCATGGGCATTAATACCTTTGCCACCAAAAACTGAATGCCTCTGACACCTCTGCCCGTTTCATACACTGCACCCATTGTCACATTCATGGGCCGGATTGGCAGAACATAAACCTCAGATATGTGTTATAGCTGCAAGGGAGCCCGGGCATTTGTGTTCTCCTTTTGGGAGGCTGGATTTATAGCATGAGGATTTCCTCAGACAGAGAATGTCTATTCCAAAGATAATGGGCCCTATGAATGTAGCAGATGTTATTGCTTCATCCCAGGGAACTTCTTGTTTCCAAGTTTATGGAGAAGTAGCACATGGGCAAGGAAAAACAAGAAGCTAAGGCAATTCAGTCAATTTCAGGGGCCATCACCTGCATCTCTCACCAAGGGCTGGAGTACTGGGGGAATTAACACCATCCCCAGCAGCTGTCAATCAGCTTCTGAATCCAACTCTCTTGGATATGGATAATCCAGAGGCTCTTGTTTCTAGAAATGAGCCCCAGCTGTCAGAGTGACAACTAAACTTCATCCCTTCTCCCCTCCGCCCTCCTCCCTTTCTTCTTTCCCTCCCTCTCTCCTCCCCTCCCTCCCTCCCTTCCTTCCTCCCCTGTCTCCTTTCCTTCCCCTTATAGGTCTCAGGTGTATAGTTTTTCACATCAGCAACTGTATATATCACACCAGTCCCACCATTAAGTATCTACTCACCATCCACCACTAACCATTTGGTCCCTTCTACCTGCTCCTCACCCCCTTGGTAATCACCATTCTATTGTCAGAGCCAGATCCTTTATTACTTCCTTCCCTTCTTAATCTTACCTCTTCACTTAACTCCTGGTGTTTTCTGTGCTCCAGCTCAGCCTCAGATTGATCCCACACTAATGTGAACTATTTGCCATAGGTGCTTTCCCGTTTATCAGGAAATGCTTCTTTTGGTCCAATCTACTGAGGATTTAACGAGGAAAACTAGATTCAGTTACCAGCTGACATTCAGAGAAAGCTTCTTGCTTGCTCACTCTAAAGTCTGTGGTGGAGTGGGTGCTCCCCTGATGGGTCTTGCCCACAGGTCTTCTGGTCAGCCACAAAGCCCTCACAACTTCTCTTTGTTGCTCCTGAAGATACTTCAGGCTACCAAAAAATTACTCCTACAACTGTCCTCTTGCACAAATTGCTGCTGAAATACTTTAAAAGAGTTCAACTCACTCCTCTCAGGGCTCTTTCTGCTTAACTGAAAGAGGTGGCAGCAGGCAAAAGAGAGAAGGTGAAACAGAACATTTCACATCCCCTTTGAATGCCCCCAAACATGGAGACTCTTCGCTTCTTAGCTAAGGCTAGATTCTCTTTCCACAGAGGGAGGTAATTTCCACTTTGCTCTACAAAAAGAAATAAAGCAATCACTGTTGTGTCAATTTTCCAGCTTGGAGTTCTTGCAGGTGATTTTAAATCCAACTGTGGTGCTGCTGACAGAGCCGGCTGACCCACAAACCTTCCAGAAGTACCTTCATAGGTGCGCAGTGGGACCTCCTCTGAGAGAGTCTGTATATCCTGTAAAGATCAGTCAATTCTTTATGTAGTTTTTGATTTGGAATGGAACAGAGTCTCAGAATCCTTTCAAAGCAGGTTCTTAATATGAGAGACTTGAAAACATGGAGAAAGAAGTCCCTTTTCCAAGGTGCTCTCTTTTCCAGCGACCTTGCTGTACCCTGGCTCCAACTGCTGACTGGCTCCTGTACTCCTCCACGTGGATGTGGGCTGCCCCTTAGCTTTTTCCAGATATAAAAGTCAAACACTCCTACTATAGCACCTTTCCTCTGAAAACACTTGACCCACAAGTTCCACAAGCACTCTGTATTCAAGTTGTGGAAAATGGAGGCGCAGAAGAGAGAAGTGATGTCTTTAGAGTTATTCATGGTGCACAAGGCAGGAGAGCTGCCTCAGAAAACGCTCCCTTAAGAATTAGACAGAAAGGCTTTTATACCACTTAGTGCTTGAAAAGAATCACTAGAAGGGGCCAGTGTGGAGGGCGCTTGAGGACAGATTCAAAAATACTGCAGAATATAAGGTTTTCTTCCCCCCCCCTTCTTTAAATTATCCTTCAGAAATTGAGGAGTTGTCTTTCTTATAGCCATTTAGTCAATAATAAGCTTTTGTTGAGTGCCTACTATGTGCTAGGCAATTCTCTAGGTCAGGCATCAGCAAACTTTTTATGTAAAGGGCCACATAGTAAATATTTTAGGCTTTGCAAGCCAAACACAACTGTCTTACATTGCCATTGTAGAGCAAAGGCAGCCATTGACAGTATTCAAATGAATAGGCATGTCACTGCTCCAACAAAACTTTATTTATACCACAAATACAGGATGTATTAGCTGATCCCTGCTCTGGGCACTATGGATATAATACTTAACAAAATGACATCTCTGCTGTCAAGGAAACTATATTTCAAAAAAGCACTTCTTTTATTACCAATTAATCTAAACTTTACTTAATCATTTTCATTGCTTCTTATTTATTTATTTATTTATATTGCATTAACATAGTTTATGTCAATATTTGTGTTTTTGAGGTATAGGATTTCCCGCTTCAGAGGGGGCATACATTTTTAAAAAAGATTTATTTATTTATGCATACAAGAGCTGGGGTGCAGGCCAGAGGTGTGGGGGGTGAGAGGATTCACCAGAGACAGAGTGGGATACAGAGCAGGCAGATTGACTGAAATACACTGCTGAGGGGAGCAGCAGGAAAGACAGGAGAGGTCTGCTGCGCCATGTGGGTCAGCTCCCTGGTGGGGGATCTAACTCATGCTGCAGTGGCTGCTCATAGCTTCATAGTGCTGAGACTTAACCCTTTGTACCATCAGGGAGGCCGGAAACTACATTTTAATGTAAGTGCTACTTTAAAATCTTTACCAATCCTTACCAGTGGGAATTGTGACTTAGGATAAACATTCAATTACTGCATTTTACATGAATTCAAAATCGTCCTATGTGAAAGTGAAATTTGTATGCAGTGACCCAAAAAGTCTAAAACACATGACCAGGATGAGTTTGAATAAAATTTCTTCAGGTAATGTGAGATTGAATGGAAGAAATATTTGTATATTGATATTATTTCTAGATAGATTCTGTGGGTGTAATTTAAATATGTGTGTGAATGAAATGAAAATACTAATGGTCTAAGTAAAATGTGACTCTTTCGGAAATTATATATTCAAGTTGCCCAGAATGATATTTTGGTGAGCTTCTCTTTGAGGGTATGGGAGATTGCCTTTGATTTCATCTTTAGGCTTTCAACATCTCCTCATTCCTTAATCCAGTTTTCTCTGTTTCTACCTCTGCTCTCCCCCTCACTCCCACCAACTTTCCTCAAACCTCTCTGAGTGATTATTTGAAAATGGAAATCAGATCACATGGATCTCCTACTTAGACCCTTCAATGACTTCTCCCACATTTGGAATATCATTCAAAGTCCTTTCCATGGCCTAGTAAGGCCACCACAACCTGGCCCTTACTCTCTCTCCAGCCCCATTTCCCACCCTTCTCACCTCCCTCACTTTGATCTTGCCTCACTTATCTCTTTCTGGCCCCTCTTTTTGCTGTTCCCTCTTTCTGTGTGGTGCTTCCTCAGATATCCATTGACTGCCTTTCTCATTATATCTACCTCCTCAGAGAGACCTCTCTGACTGCATTTTTATTTCTTATTTATTTTTTAAAGATTTATTTTTTTATGTATACAAGAACTGGGGTGTAGGCCAGAGGTGTGGGGTGGTGAGAGGATTCACCAGAGACAGAGTGGGGAGCAGAACAGGCAGATCTACTGAAGTACATTGCTGAGGGGAACAGAGGGCAAGATAGGAGAGGTCTGCTGCACCATGTGGGAAGCTCCCTGGCTGGGGCTCAACTCATGCTGCAGTGGCTGTGGATAGCTTCATAGTTCTGAGACTTAACCCCTGAGCCACCAGGGAGGCCCTCTGACGGCCTTTTTAAAAGAAATACCTAGTCACTCTCTATCCCCTTAATCTGCTTTTTCTTTATAGTGTGTGCTGATCTAGAGCATCCAGTCAGAAGCTAGGACCTTAGCTATGAATTATCACAGTCACAGAATTCAAAACTGGCAGATAATATCTCCTCTATCCTGAAGCATTGCTGGCCGAGGAACTGACTCCTTTCACAAAGAAGGTCGCACAGGGCACGGTGACCTCTTCATTCTTCTGCCCCCATGCTCACTTCATCTTTCATGCAGCTCTTCCCATTGGCAGCTTTTCCCATCTAACCACTGACCTTTCCTCATGTGTTCCTTTTGAATGATCCAATGGCCTTTTTTTTTTTTTTTTTTTTTGGTTTCTGGTCATTGTTCTGTCACGCTGTAGGCTCACCCAGGTATTTCATGCTGATGCTTCCATCTTCTGAATGATGCTTCATGCTGTCCATGAGTCAACATTAATCTTGGTGATGATTTCCAAGTCTGTGAAGCATGTCTTTCATCCTATGGGTCAGTCCAGATTCTAACTCTGTGATCTCCTTTTCCAATATCTCTTTGAAAGTTTTCTTTCTGGAAGCATCATTTTCATCTTGTTTATCCCTCCTCTAGTATGACACTGACTGTAAGATGAAGGAGAGATTTTCTTTTCTAGTTGGAGAGAAGGGATGTCAGGCTTGCTTTCTGGAGGGGGAAAGTAGTAAATTGGCTTTGAAAGATGGCGGCATGTGTTTTGGAGAGAAAGGCCTTCAGAAACATGACTCCATGGACTGAGGGTACAATAACCACTCAAACCAAGTTTCGTGGGTCTTCCCTGCATGATTGTACACATGTTCAACAAATATTTGTTCAGTGCCCACTTTGTTGGCACTGTGCTAGGCAATTGGGATACAAAGCAAAAATATAGTTTCTATCTTGATGAAATTCAAAATAACATGCACTGAATTATCCTCATGGCAGGATGGAAACACAACACAACAGGGAAAATGTAATACAGATGTGTATATGACACCACTTGAGTGTGAAAGGTGGGGTGTCTGGCTCTGCATAAGAGGGTGGGAAGGCTCAGGAAAAGTTCAGGAGGAGGTGATGGTTAAGCTGTCTTAAATGATGAACAAGATGGTGAAATAAATTCAGGCAAAGATAAATAGATGTGAAAGTGCACAACTTTTGGGGTAACATGAAGTAGTTTAGAAGAGAAGAAGGGTAAAAGACCGACTAGAGTGGCAAATTTGGGGCAAATAGTACACTAAAAGGATCATACATCATGACCTAATGGATTTATTCCAGGATGCAAGTATTGTTCAACATTCAAAAATTAATGTGATTCACCATCTCAACAAAAGGAAAGATAAAAATCATATGGTTGTATCAATGCAGAGAAACCATTTGGCAAAATCCAACATTGAATTTTGAAGAAACACTCAATAAAATGAAGGCAGAAGGAAGATACCTTATACATCAATAAAGGCCATATACATCAAACTCACAACCAACATCATACTCAATAGTGAAAAACTGAAAGCTTTTCCTCTAAGATCAAATACTAGAAAAGGATACTCACCCTCACCACTCCCATTCAACATAACATTGGAAGTCCTAGCTAGAACAATTAAGGAGGTGCTCCAGGTACTTCCAAGCACTTCTGAATGTGTTTGAGAGTGGAGGTAACCAAGGGGATCTTTAAAAAAGTGGAACAATACTTTAATCTACACAACCTTAGATGTCTCACTCTTGGTGATATCAGGCTGGGAGAAATCTACCTTCAGTAGCTTTGTAGTCTCCAACCTTATTGGAACCCCAGAGGATTTTTAGGAAGCCACCAGGTTGACCCTTGGTAAAATCAAGTGGTAAAGGCAAGAAAAAAACCCCACAGAAACATTTGGGCTTCAAGTGAACTTGGGCTTCAAGTTTTTGATTTGCTAACTTATAGAAATGGGGTTCAGAAAGACTTGTCATACCACATTGTTGGGCCATGGAAAGACAGAGTTCCACATTGACTGAAAGCCCAAGCCTTCTAGTGTTCAGAGTGCCTACCCAAAGAATGTTATTGCCCTTGACTTCTAGCTGCTCCTGGGAAGGGGGGTGGGTGTAATGGCGAATCATAGTAACCCTGGGCATGTTCAGTGCTACATGCACCACCTCAGCTGACAGATGGTGATTTATACCATGAAATATTGACATATTCTGATGAAGTGCCCTGTTATTGAGACATTCTGGCAGATCTGATATTTCTATATGGGTAACAGAACATTTTTACTGACATTCTTAAGTTATGCTGCTCTATTGTGAAAAAATGGCATTAAAAAACCACCTTTCTTGAAGTATTATTTACATATAATAAAAATGGGTAATTCTAAGTATACAGTTTTATGAGTCTCTTCCACAGCCAGACATAGACATCTCTAGTACCCTAAAAGCTTCCTCCTGCCTCTGTGTAGTGGTCGCTTGCCCATCAGTCCCAGACAACCACTGATCTGCTTCTGTCCTGCAGTTTCACCATTTCTCCAATTAAAAAATGTTCTGTAGAGGGAAAGATGACTTCTTGTTCAATAGGTGGGATTTTAGCATAACAATAGTAAGACTACCTGCAGCTCTAACGGATTTTACTTGCTTATAAAGATTCTGTCTTTCAAAGAGTATGCCAAGAGGATGGTTCACTCAGTAGGATGTGGCCTTTGGGCAGCAGAGGAGCAGGTTCTTCCCACACCCCTGAAGTCAAATAGATAATCTAGGTTATTAGCACAATGATGCAGGCCAAAAACATTTAGATCATTTGGATTTCAGTGATTTTCTTGGATTTAGATTTTCTGACCAATTAGATTTTTTTCACTTAATAAAAGGTTGGTTTAATAATTTGTCTTGTGGGCTAGGGAACCTACAGAGGGTGATTATTTATTTTTTTAAAAATGAATTAATTAGGGCCTCCCTGGTGGCCTAGGGATTAAGTCTCAGCACTACCACCATGAAAGCCCACCACAATAGCATTTGATTCTGGGCCAGGGATTTGACCCACATATGGCACAGCAGAGCTCTCTTGTCTTGCTCACTGCTCCCCTTAGAGGTGTATTTCAGTAGATCTGCCTGTTCTGATCCCCACTGTCTCTGGTGAATCCTCTCACCCCTCTACACTGTGACCTGCACCCCAGTTCCTCTATGCAAAAATAAATAAATAAATAAAAAAATTATTTTTGCATTGTTGTTCATTTTTGTACAGTGTTTGATTTCTCCCCGCAGTATGTGTTGTCCCCATAGTTCTCCCACCAACACAGAACCTGTGACCCATCACCATAGTCCCTGGTGCTCTTCGCTCCCCTGTTTTGACCCCTTTCACTCCTCCACTCCAGCTTTATGTCTCAGATCAATGGTTTTCCTACAAGCTTTGCCATTTTCCTGACCCTCTGCTCAGTTTCCCTATATTTAAGGAGGGTGATTATTAACCTAACACACACACACTGGAGAGAGACCTACAGTCAGTTCCTAACTTCAGTCTCACTTGCAAGGTGAGAGAACAGCTGCCTGGATTGCATGACATGATGGCCACAGAATTGCTCTTCCTCGTTCATCTATCCCTTCAACACAGAGTTGATGGGAATTATCTCACCTCATTCCCCACCTTTTCTATCTCCCATCACCCAGGGTGTGAAGGGCAGGATAGTTGGAAAGAAGAAGAGGGTCCGGAGAAAGTGGCTCTCCTGACAGTCCTTTACCCCTGAGGTTCCTTGATCTGGGGTTCTCTGTTTCATCCCTTCTCAAAGGTTCCTGCACAACCAGATCCCACTGAGTCTTCACTCCAGGGCTCCACCTCTGCCCCAAGCTGAGCTTCTGTGATGATAACATACCCAGGAACAAGGAAAGTTTCAGTTGTAGTGATCCTCCAATCCTTTGAGCACATAGAGATCACCTCTGTCTGCACCAACTGAAAAAATAAGATTGTGTTTGTGTGGACTTGGCTGGGGAGGGGAGGGAGGAAAAAAAGGAATGGACTTACTATGCATGGATTTTGAGCTTGGCACTGGACTGTGTGCTTTAATGTGACATTTCTAATTAAAGACCAGTCTCTTTTTGAGTTGGTAGAATGAAGAAACACAGCTAATATTTATTGAGCACCAAACATTGTGCTGGGTTTTATTGCCCTTTTAAAAATGATGAAACCAGTCTCAGAAAAGTTAAGTGACTTGCCTGAGATCTCAGAACTGGTAAGTGATGTATATTTAGCATCTTTTTTGGGGGAGAGACCTGCTCTGGAAGTTGTAGGTGTGATAATGAAAAGACCCCTCTGTGGAGTCCAAGGAATTATACTAAGAGGGTGAACCAGCTATTTGCCTTGGAGTTGGTGCTTAGAATTGCAGTGTGAGGAGGGAGTCATATCACCTTTGCCTTCTGGACACCCCTCTTACTTGCTCATCTTATCTCTTATTCCCAATTCCAGGAACCATTGTTTTGGAGGAGAGGAAGATGGGTTTCTGACCCACTGCCTGGCAGGTAGAGAAGGAATACCATAGCTCACCACTCCTGAGGGTGCTCTGTTCCCAAGAACACAATGGAACCCTGATTCCATTCTCTCATGGCATCACCATAGGCATGATGATGCTGCCTGGATTGCAGTGTCTGACTTATGCTCAGTTAGTTCAAAGCATCTAAAGAGTTCAGGCTTTGCCTGGATGTTTGTTTATACCTATTGATTCCACTTGATAGAAATGCATTCTGGATCATCTGAACACTGAAACCTTTCTTTCTTTCCTATTTTTGGATTTTATTTTTTCATTTATTTTTTAACATCCTTGGTTATTTTTCACAACATAGGATTTTTCCCTTCAGTTGTGGTTACCATAGTTTTCCCACCACCAAAGTGCCCACAATCCTTCACCACACTCTCCTTTTCACCCACCTCCTCTGTCCCCCTCTCTCTCCCGTCCTGGTGTCTCAGATCTCCAGTCTGCTTTCAAGGGCCAGTCTTATAGACAGTTTGTCTTTGTCTGATCCTTTGTTTGGTTTCTCTAGATTCCACATATAAGTGAAACCATCCTATATTTATCTTTTTCCTTCTGGCTCTCTTTGCTTAGAATAATCCCTTCCAGTTCCATCCATGTTGCTGCAAATGGCACGAGTTATCTTTTTTGATCTCTGAATAGTATTCCGTTGTGTATATAGATCATATCTTCTTGATTTACTCATCTGTTTTGGGGCATTTAGGCTGTTTCCTTAGTTTGGCTAATGTAAATATTTCTTCAGTAAACATGGGAGTGCCGGTTCCCTTTCAAATTATGGTTTTGTGTTCTTTGGGTTGATTCCTAGGAGTGGAATTGCTGGGTCCTATGGTAGCTCCATTTTTAGTGTTTGGAGGAACCTCCACACAGCTTTCCATAGTGGTTGGAACAGTTTGCATTCCCACCAGCAGTGTGAAACTGTTCCTTTTTCACCACATTCTTGCCAACACTTGTTGTTTCTATTTTTTTTAATATGGATAATTTTCATAGGTGTGAAGTGGTATCTCTCTGTGGTTTTGATTTACGTTTCCCTGATGATAAGTGATGATGAGCATTTTTCATGTGCCTGTTGGCCATCTGCACTTCTTTCGAGAAGTGCCTATTTAGCCTTCTACCCATTTTTTGGATTGAATTGTTTGTTTTCTTTTTGTTGAGTTGTATTATCACTTTATAGATCTTTGGTATTAATCCCTTATCAGATGTATGGTGTGCAAATATTTTCTCCCATTCAGTAGGGTGTCTTTTTGTTTAGGTCACTGTCTTTTTTGCTGTACAGAAGATTTACACACACACACACACACTCACACACACATGCACACGTGCACACACACACATGCGCGCGCGCACACACACACACACAGTCTACTTTGATATAGTCCTGGTTATTTACTTTCTCCTTTGTTTTCCTTGCTGCTGGAGATGAGTCCATAGACATGTTTCTGAGTAAACAATGAAACTTATTTCTGTTCCCTCAGTGACAGAGCTGGGGTAACCATATATACCTAACCATATATACCTTTCTATACCACTTGGGGTGGTATAGAAAGGATTACTATCTAACCTGGATCCATGTCTGCTTATTTTCTGAGTCCATGAAGTACATTTGATTTCCTGGCAAGTTCTCACCTGTAACTTGGTGTTGCATTAAGTCTGGGTTTCTAATAGTATGTGATGGAAGCTGGGCAGGCTGGAAGCCTTTTGTGGAAATCTCACTCTTTTCCTTGAGGATATTGGTGCTCAGGGTTCAGAAAGGAGAGGAGATAACCTGCAGAGACACAATAGTTAGTGCTGCACTCCCTCCCTCCAGTAGCTTAGAATTTAGGATAAATGAAGGGCGGGAACTTGAGCAGTAGGGTGCACAGTTTCCAAAAGCTGGACAAGTGCAGTGTCTAGACCTTATGCATGTCCATATATTGGTTTCTCTTGCTTTGTAGTTTAGGAAAATAGCTCATGGGACTCTGGAAGCATCAGCAACATTCTCTGGAGGCAGACACTCTATTCTGACAGACTTCAGCCTCCTATACCTCTGGTGCCTGTCAGGATGCTGGAAAATTTGAGAGCAGCAGTAGGTGAGCAAGCAGGTGCCCGGGTGCAAGTTTTAAGGCGGACCTCAGGCTCAGGAACATGTACGCACAGGGTGGCACTTGCGTGACCTGACAGGCCAGTGCTTCCTTAATTCTGTGCTTCAGTTGTCCCACTTGACTCACCCTAGTCTCAGCTTGGCCAGAAATTATAAATCAACCAAATGACCCTCAGAAAAGGCAGACATTTAATTAGGACAGGGAGAGAGCCCACAGCACTTTACCCCTTTGACAAAACAGGCCTGTTTCTGTTGTCATTGGTATGGAAAATAAATTGTAATCAGCTGTCTCTGTTCTGATTCAAACATACTAGTTTTCCTAAGGGACATGTCAGCAGGTACAACCCCTATGCCAGGGACTTGGGAGATAGCAGCAACGATGCTAATTTGAAAATACTTCTGTGGCACTTAGCAGGGTGTGATTTTAATTCATTTTTTGTCCCTTGATAATCATAAAGTGCTTTCAGCCTGTGAACATCCATTTTTGACCAGCATGCTCATACTTCATCTGGGGACCACATTTAATGGCTGTGGTGATGATGGGGCTCACAAGGGAATTATGTAAGGTACAGATACTTGTTTTGTGGAGAGAAACATGCACTGATACTAATTCACATGGCTGTTCTATGTAAGGAACTGTGGATCTGAATATTTGCCTATATGCAAGACTGTACACACCCATACACAGGGCTAATATTTGCCTGGCACTTTGGGTTTACCCCAACTTTTATTAACATTGCTTTATTTAATTCTTGAACTAAGTCTATGAAATTGGCTGAGGTTATTTAGTGTAATGGAAGGAGCAGAACCCATGCTGAATTATTTGAATTCCTCCTTTACTGCTTAAGTAGTTTTAAGACCTTGGCCAACTTACTTAAGCTGTCAGCCTCAGTTTCCGCAACTATAAAATGGGGATAGTTGGGGCGTCCCTGGTGGCGCAACACGTTAAGTTGCAGCACTGGGAAGCTATCCAGAGCCATTGCAGCACGAGTTCAATACCCGGCTAGGAAGCTTCCCACATGGCACAGCAGACCTCTCCTGTTTTGCCCGCTGCTCCCCTCAGCAGCGTATTTCAGTCGATCTGCCTGTTCTGCTCCCTGCTCTGTCTCTGGTGAACCCTCTCTGGTGAACACCTTGGGCCTACATCCCAGCTTGTTTGCATAAATAAATAAATCTTAAAAAAATAAAATGGGGACGGTCATACCTACATTGCAGGGCTCTGGGAGGATTAAATGAGGAGCACATACAGTGCCTGGTACAGTACCTGGTGTGTAGTGGGAGCTCAAGAGATGGGGCTTCTTTTCTTTCCCTCTTCCAGACTGGGGCCAGTGCTCTTTTCACTGGTACCCAGCTGTCTCTGTCTTAACAATCACTCTCAGTTTTGAGGGACAAATTATATAAATTGTTCTCCCCTCAGCCCCACTGTGGCAGGGTGAGCCTCTCAGCTCGAAATCCACTCCTTTCTCAAGTAACCTAAGGTAAAGGGTGTGATGTGAGATTTTTAGATTGAGATCCAGAAGACTTGGGAGGGAGCGTGGGCTAGCCCAGGGCAATCACCTGCATTTGTCTCCCTGGAACATGCGCCCCTCCCTGTTGCTGGTGCCTGCAACAGGTTGACCCAGGGAAAAGTGAAGCGGTTGCTTCTGCAGTTCATCTATGGTTCCTGGTGGGTCTTCTCCCTGAGTGGTTGGGCTTAGTTTTCTTGCTCCTCATCTCGTCATCTCCTCTCTGCTCTTTACCTGGGACCAGGGACCTTCCAATAGCTTCCCTAATGTCTTGACTTTCCTCTGCCACCCCTTGGGCCTGGTGGGCTGAGGTGCTCATTCTGTGTCCACTGGTCTTGCCACCTCACTGTGGCCAGGAGACACCATCTGACTTGCACCTGAGTCCAGAGAAACCACTTAAGATCCTGTTCTCTAACCCAAAGGGGTGCCAAGCATGGGGATCCTCAGCACCATCTCAGGTTGGTTAGGGATTTATTGTTCAAACAGACAGACTCTGAGATGGCTGGACTAGCAGTCAGGGGTTCAGTGTTTGATCTGGGTCTGCCACTCATTAGCATGGAGTAACCACAGAGCCCAAGTCTTGGTTTTTCTCATATGCCAAGCAGGAAACATAATTACAACTGGACAGTATTTTTATTCTGTATGAAGAAAGCAAGCAGATAGATGAAAAGGCTTTTGCATCGAAGTAAAGTAAGGCATTGCTATGAGGGACTACTGTTAGTTCCCTCAAGTGTTCTCAGGCCTAGAGGGTAAATTTCCAGCACACTCTTCTGGCCCATATTTTCTTGCATGCTCTCTTTCTTCCCTACAGCAATCCCGAAAGGGGTGGGGATCGGGACCACCTACTGTTTTCAGTGGCAAAGAGAAAATCTGACCACAGGCCGAGTGCGTTCTTTACCTGTGGACTATGGACTACCCTCTGAGCTGAGGTTCATGCAAGGGGCCAGCCCTGGGGATTTGAACATGCCATTTTCTGGGGGTTCCTGGGGCTCTGTGAGGGGGGGCTGCAGGATGTGAGTCTAGAGGGTGAGGAAACCCTGCTTACAGATGAGCTCAGAGAGATGTTTTGGGCAGTGACAATACCATGGTGAGTTCAGATTTAGTCTCTCTTATTCTAGAAGCCCAGGGAAGCCCATCAGCTGCCCTGGTGGAACAACCAGGCAGGGACCCTTAAAGGTTCTTACTAACAAATTTACCAAGGACTATAGAGCTTCAGGCTACATTATTCAAAGTATATTTTTCCAAACATGTAAAAGCCTAACTGTTGTGGGCAGAGGATCCAGCAAGATCTCTTCTCTCCTCTATGTGTCCCCTCTTCCTTTCTTTCCTCGCCTCTCCACTTAACACCCTCCCAAAGTCCCTTCTCTCCCTAATGATAGCAGCTGCTTGTGACACCTCTGGGGAAAACATAGGAAGTAGCCTCTTCTGCTGCCAAATCTAACCTCTGGGTCATTTAATACTGCAGAAGCCACCTTGCTATTAAAGCGCCGAGACTCATATTTCCCCTTTTCTTAAGAAACAAATTCCATCATAGTCAAGGCCACACAATTAGATGTATGGGAGCA
>PVIJ01015426.1:21707-36641 GCA_004024925.1 Scalopus aquaticus
CCCTCCCCTCCTCTCTCTCCCTCTCCCCCTCTCTCCCCCCTTCCCCTCCTTACCAGCAGACATTTCTCCTAAGGACTGGAGATGGAAACCATTTTGGAAAAATGTATATGAAGAGCAAGAGCAGATACCCTTTTTGTCTCTATAAGCAAAAAATGACTCAAATAAGGGTCTCTCTTAAAGATAAAATGATAAGACAGTACAAGGCCATTCATTATACTAGATTTTAGATAGCACTCAATTTAAAATACTAGAACATTTGGGGCCAATCATACTTTTCTATTGTATTAAGTACATCTTCAAAATAGAGTAGTTATTAGTAATCCTTTTTCATTTTTTCCTCAAGAGTGTTGGAATTATTTGTATTATTTGGCACAGAGCTCACTAGCCTCTCCAAAACAGCAAGGAAGCTGCAGGTGTATTTTCCCAGGGGGCTGTTCCCAGACCCCATCTTGACCTCGCTGAGATTTCTGTGGCTGCTCTGTGCCTTTAATGACTGGTTGTCCAGTGACGGGTCAATCGAGTCTCATGCTGTTGCGGGGGTAAAGGACGGGTTGGGAGGCCATTTGTATCGTTTCACAGAGAAAAGGTCTAAAGATGGTAAAGTATGAGGGCTTCTGAAATACAGCTCAGGGGGTTATTAGGGCCCATGGTGTCTGACCCAGCTTATGCTTTAGGACCTTGCTGGATACCCCCCTTTTCTGGTGACAAAACCCCATTCTGTTAAACACCCATTTAAAGCCATCATCGTGGAGCTTGTATTTTTCATCCATCCATGCTCTTTGAGTCACCCTGTTCCTGTATTTATGCAACAACTGACCTTTTCGTAGCTTTCTTCTGCATTTCGAGGACCGGTCGATGATGGGACTTCCCCGGTTTTGACCTTTGGCACTGCGAGGACTAGCTTGTCCTCTCACCAGCCTCATGCTGGTGGTTTTGATCACAAGTGGGTCCCAGACTGGCTGATCATTGGTCTAGCTCGCCCTGGGCTCCAGGTCGGGCCGACCAAAGACAGTGTTTTTAGTGTAAACTATTCCTTTATTCCTGTAGTGACCGGAGACCTGTTTTGAAGTAATATATGCAAGCAATTTCAACATATTCTGGGCTTGGTGACTTTAACCTCTTCCAGTTTGCTTTCATTCCCACTTGTGTTTATGTGATATAGGCCCATGAAATTTGGGGTTTGTGATTTCTAGCTCTTCCAACATCATTTTGCCTAGCATTAGCTTAGATCTAGCTAGAGGACCTCAAATGCAACCCAAATCATAATCTCCCTAAATTTTGTGCCTTCCTCCTAAAGTTTTGGCAAGGGGTTCTTAATTAATAACAAGCAAGGCGTTTGTAAAACTGATTTTTCTGGCCATAGCGGTGACAAGCCGTAATTCCTAATAAGGGAACTACCTTTCCCCACTTGTCTCAGCCTAGAGTGAAGGGGCTCCGTTGTGATTTATTACCTCACAGCAAAACCTTTGATAAGTGGCCACCAAATGGCTCCTCATTACTCAAAACTCTTCCAATTCTTTAAACTCAAGTCCTTCCCAAACCTCACACAAGCCACTTGTGTTCTGGGGGAAATGAATCAGGGACCTTCTCGCTAAACTATTTTGGCATAAAAAAATATCATAAATGAGAGAGGAGAAAATCTTGTTTGCTAAAGGGCTGCTGGGTGAACTGCCTCTTGGCCTTTTGATAGCATCTTTGAAATGGAAATGGCCAGCTGCCTGACCTTCTGTTCAGTGACCCTTTTTGTACAAAGTCAAATTGCAGCCGCCTCGCAGCGGCAATTCACCTATGGACACAAACAGGATTTCCATTTTTTTCTGACCTTTTTTTTTCCTGGTGGATTTGTTACCATGAACATTTTTTCACTATTCACATAAAAGAGATCATGGCTAAAAAAGAAATCCTTTGCATCAAAAGGATTTTAACTTCATAATGATTTCAAAGTATTAGGGAAGTGGCTGTCTTAATTCTGTCCTATATAAATGTGTTGTAATATGAGAAGACTGTATTATGGGACAGTTTGGGGTTGTTCTTGGCATTGGAAGGAGTAAGCTAGACTTGGTCAGATTAAAAAGGGAGGAAATGATTCTCACCTTGCTGTGAACAAAGGAAGAAAAGGAAAGGCAAGTTCAATTTACGCGATTATGGGGAATCTGAGACTATAAATGCCCTTATGTGCTGTCAGAGGAGCCATGCTGAATTGGAATGAATCTGTTTTAAAAAGGAACCAGAACCTGGCTGCATGGTCCCTTTGGACTGGCGAGGCTAGGGTGGGGAGGAGAGGAGCCTTTCGCAGCCCTCGCCTTGGCCCTCTTCCTGCTCTCACTGGGCAGTGCAAACCTCTGACATAAGGCCACATGCATGCGCTGTTGACCTTGCCGAGTGCTCACTGTGCCCACCCTAGGGCAGCTGCTGGGGGCCGGGACTGCCCTGCCTCAGATGGCTCCACTGCCAGAGTCCCTTCCCTGCACTGGGGTACCTGGGTGCCTCTTCTCCATGGCATGTGTGCACAGAGGCTCACTCCATGGCAGAGGGGAAACCTCTCTTTTCAGGATTGGTCAAGAGAGCTGAGAAATAGAAGGGGGTGGGCTCAAGGGATTTTGATGGTGATAGATGGTGAGGTTCTGATTGAACCAATATTTATCAGACCCCACTCCCGGCTGTGAGTCTGACACCCTAGCTAAGTTACTCCAGAATACCTTGGGAGGCCCCATCCAGAGAGGGAAAGGAGCAGATTCAGGGGACAGGCAGTCCTTGACTTTGGATCCTGGCTTGGCCACTTACTCGCTGTATGACTGTGAGCACATTATTTAATGTCTTGAAGCCTCAGTGTATCACCAGGAAATTGAAGGCTAATACTTGTCTCCCGGGGCTGAGGTGAAGATTAGATGAAATGAGGTATGAAAAATTGCCAAGCCTAGAACATAGGACATAGTGAGAACTCAACAAACATTCCTTCTTTCCTCCCACCTAACAGGCAAGGAAATGAAAGAAGTTTCCAGATTGCAATTTGAATCCAGGTTTGTATTCATATGCATATACATACACATCTACATACATATACCTATACATGTATGTTATATATATTTGTTTTTTAAAAACATGTATTTTTAAATGATATACCATTATTTTACATGCCTGTTAATTTTTTCAACTTACAGGATTTCTCCCTTCAGGTGTGGTCACCATAGTTCTCCCACCACAAAAGCATCCATAATCATCCATCGTAGTCCATTTTGCTCTTCCCCCATACTGTTTTTTCCCTCTCTCTGTCTTTGTATGTATTTTAAACTCCACAGATGCTTCCTGTGCTCCTGGACCCAAGGCTATTGGCTACTCCCTGTGAAATTTCCATCAAGACTTAAGTTTCAAACAAGTGTCTTCTGCCTTAAAACTGACTAAAGTTTGACAATGATGATTACACACACACACAAGGAGGGAAAAAGCGAGAGATGTTTTATCTCTGGCTTCTTGGGGACCTATTTCCCCATATCACATTGGGTTCATGCCTTGTTGAAAAATAATTAAACCCCTCTGCTCCCAGAAAATCACACTACAGAAACTGAAAAATGTTCTCTCCTCCTGATCTTTTTACCCTGACACAACAGTTTGTTGTTTGCAAATAGCAGGATGCCATTTACATATGTAGCATTATTGAATACAAACCTGTTTTAACAAGTCACAATCGGAGAACATGTGACAGTTTGCATTATTTTATGAATATTATAGGCATCTTCCACGTTGCTGTCTAGTCCTTATTATTTTAATTTCATGTTGATTTTAAGATGTCCCATCTACTTTATGCTATCAAACTCACCCAGTTGGTTTCCATATTTGTATAGGCAGTCCATGCATACAGAGGAGGTTAAAAACACTTGTAGGAATGAATACTCCTACTTGCCTTAGTCACAACTTAAATGATGTTACATAACTAAACCAGTGTCCCATGTAGGGGGTGAAAGGAACAAGGAATCTGAAGTTGGTGTAAAGCACAAACTATAATAGCAAGTATAAGGTTTGGAAAGCTCCAGTTAATCTCTTCCTTTGCTCTTACTTTTATTCAACTTTTTAAAGCTGATTCCAGACAGAATAGCAATAAAGACTCCTTGCCTAGTGTGGTTCATCAGCACATCCAGTGCCAGAAGTCCTGTTTTCATCCAGATAACCAGATATCAAAGGAGCTCAAATATAGCAGGCTGTCCTTGATAGAGATCTGAACTTTCAGAGGCCTCAGTGAGCTAAATCTATGACCCTTATGAGACAGGGCCATTGTTACTGATGGAACCCAATCTTACTGATCCCACACAAGGAAACATGTTCCTTGTAGAAAGCAAGTAGGAGTCACACCTTTTGTATGCTCTTGCCCTGTGTTAAAATCAAATTCATATGGCTACTTTAGTTTCTATACCTCTGACTTCAATGACATTTGATGAAAGGGCATTCTTGTGTGGATCTTTGGAAACTAACTTTAGAAAGCTGGAAACTGCTTTTGAATTTTCACAACTGTGATTGAATTTTCAAAACGTTGTATTTTATCTGTACAACTGGTTCTTTACCAGTATTTCTATTAACTAAACCCTGAGTTACACCAGCTCTTCTTCTTTAGCCCTGTGTCTGATACTTAGTAGGTGCTTAGTGTGTATTTGTTGAATGAATGAGTGAAACAAAGTCTGGACAGGGGTTACGTTCATGAATTTGCTAACACCTTTTCCATGTACTCGTTATCATAATTGTAGACTTCAACATTTTGGAAAATCTTCAAATGCTGAAATGCTTTGGGAGTATATGGATTTAGGTCCACGCTTTGCAACTAACTCTTTTGATAATGTTGCCTGCATTTCTCTTCAAAGGGCCTCAGTTTTCAAATCTGTAAAGTTGGTTAGCAGTGTATTAGTGGGAGGATAACTATCCAGGTGACCTTTCTCTGAGGCCAGCCCCCTCTCTATGCAGTTGACTGTTTCTCAGTACATTGCAACGTGAGTATACAGAGGCACTGGATAATCTCTACAACTTCTTGGAGAGCCAATGTTTTATGATTTCAGATTCATTTGCTCAGTACCCAAACTCTGAGCAAAAGCAACTAAGATAAGAATTTTTTTAAAAATGTATTATTTTAAATCGAGGTAATGTTGGTTTTCAACACTGTGTATGATCACAGGTGTAGGTTCACAACCTACCACCATCAAAGCACCCTATTTCTCCCCCATAGACCATTGGATCCCTTCTCCCCTTTGTTCCCAACCTACCACCTTCTTCTCTGGTAACCTCAATTCTACTGTCAGATTTCTAAGGTTTCTTTTGGTTTTGTTTTTTCTGTTCCTTTGTTTTGTTTATTTATGCGTACAAGCTGGGGTATGGGCCAGAGGAGTGGGGTGGTTAGAGGATTCACCAGAGACAGAGTGGGGAGCAAAGCAGGCAGATCAACTGAAATACACTGCTGAGGAGAGCACCAGCGAGGCAGGAGAGGTCTGCTGCGCGATGTGGGAATCTCCCTGGCCGGGTATTGAACTCGTGCTGCAGTGGCTCTGGATAGCTTCATAATGCTCGCTTAACCTGTTGTGCCACCAGGGAGGCCCTGAAGAGATATTTCTTTCTCCATTGTATGTTCTTGGTGCTTTTTTTTTTTTGTCTTTTGCAAGTTAACTGTCCACATAAGCGTGGGTTTATTTTTGGGCTTTAAACTCTATTCTCTTGGTCTGGATATGGACAGGAATTTGGGTATAAACTATGGTGTTGTACATCCAAGCTGGGCTGGGAGAATCAGCTGATTCTTGTCTTAGTGATCCTGGAAAAGAGGACCTTTGGGAGTATGTGAGAGTTCATGTGTTGGTTTTGCCAGCATGACTGATTCTGGACTCTATTAATTCGTCTTTAATTTAGATTCATGTTGTGTATTCAACTATCTATTTAATGTTTTTGCTGGATCTACAAATCTCCCCTCCTAAAAATACAAACCAAAATCTCCCCCAAATGTGTTTCTTTGATGTTCACTGTCTCGCCGAACCCCACCAACACCTTCCTGAAAGATTAAACCAAAACCACAGATTTAGAGAGTTTTAGTTAATGTGTCCAAAGCTGTGTAGATAATAAGCAGTGAAATTGGGACACAAGGTACCAAGGCCAAAATAGCCAGGACAGGATTCAGACCCGTTAGATTCTAAACTCTAATTAGTATGCTAGAGAAGGGAAATAGATTGTGATTAATAATGTTACTTATACTGCTGTGATGAAGAGGATTCTGAGGTTTCATCCTGATATAGTGGGGAAGTGTATCTTTATTGACTAGTGATGCCTGCCACAAGGGAAGATCAGCGAGGGAACATACACAGGACATGTATTTCCTCCACGTAAATGCTATAAGAATAATGTAATTTTTCTCTTCTAATTAAAAAGAAATCAACAACAGAACCTGCTTACAGATCAGAAAAGTCAGGAACAGAACTCAAGTTCCCTTAAGAAGAGGCTGAGAAACTCAGGCCATGAGGCTATTGAAGGGTCCCAAGTCAAGCAGTTGTGAAAATCACAACTGAGACTGAGATCGTCTCTTTATAAACTTCCTATCTTCCCTGCTTTCAAGATGGCTTTGATTGACATGCTACTGCATGATTTTGTTGCAGGAGGCCAGGAGTTGGAGAGGGTGACTGTTTTCAGAACTTTCTCAGGCACACAGCTCCAAGATGCTCCTTAATGTATGTTGGAAAACCCAACATAGTGGGATTTCAGGAAGTTGATGGCAGATGGTGATATGAGGTGAAACTTTTTCTCCCACATTTCAGGATTAGGTTTCCAGCTTCTAACCACTTTTTCCTCAAGTACCCTTGACAGGCCTCTCTTTGAAGATCTGGGATTTGCCTTATAATTCTCTTCAGCTACCCCATAGCACCCAATATAAGACTTGGCCCACAGCATTTCATGATGGTTGAATCCATTTTACTTGTGGAAGGTGCCACCTTTTCCATAGCTAGAGAATGGCCTTATTCTCCATCTAGTGTGTTCTCTCCCTTGCCTACATCTGCTGCCAATGATTAGGCAACTTCCATGCTGCTATAATTAAGAGCTTTTATCATGGATAAAATGCTTCACTAGGGGTGTACTAGTGCATGCAGCTTACCTCAACTCTGAAGCAGCAAGTGCAAGTGGGTCTGTACTCCCTCCTATGGTCCTTCCCTCCTGATAGCCACAAGAAGGGATAAAGACTGCAGCATTTCAGTTTTCATTTTTAAAAAATGATTTATTTATTTATGCATATAAGAGCTGGAGTGTAGGCAGGAGGTGTGGGGATGGTGGTGAGAAGATTCACCAGGGACAGAGTGGGAAGTAGAACAGGCAGATTGACTAAAATACACTGCTGAGGAGAACAGTGGGTGAGACAGGAGAAGTCTGCTGTGCCATGTGGGAAGCTCCCTGCCCGGGGGGATCGAACTTGTGCTGCATGCTGTGGCTATTGACAGCTTCATAGTGCTGACACTTAACCCCTTGTGCCACTGGAGACCCCCCCATTTCAGTTTCCTGATTCAAGATTCTGGGCTTCTGGTTTAGGATTGGGCTGGTAAGTATCTCAGTTCTTGTCTTCCTTTTGTATCACCTCTGATTCCACACTTGTGCTGATTTCTAGCCAAGGACTTATTATTGGACTCTAAACAGCAGAAAGTTCCCGGAAACAGCGTTCCGCACAGATCTCTTTGCTTTACTGTGTCATCTCACTAGTTACTTCACTTAGTCCCATGGCTTTTGATGCCATGTACATGCTAGTGGTTCCCAATTTTGTATCTCTAGCCCCTGATGACAGCAAACTTCATTCAACTGTTGCTCATTGTTTCTACACAGATGTTGAAAATGGCATGGAGACAGCTTCTTCCTCAGTCTTCTCTTCTCAGCATCATTAGGTGAAAGATCTGTTTTTCTTTCATGTTTCAGATCAGTCCCTCAGAATACTGTCAGGCCTACCTTCCAGATATACTCTAATTCTGACCCTGTCTGATTCCCCCCACCCCACTGCCATCTTAATCTTGGCTTCCTTTATCTCTTATCTGGACTAATAGTGGCTTTCACACTGGTCCTGCTACTTCTGCCTTCATTGGTCTTTATTTTATTGTCATCCTATCAGATTTTGTTTTATTTTCCATACTACCAGAATGATTTTATGACTTTGTTTTTTAGAGAAATTTCAAGTTCACAGTAAAATTGGGTGGAAGTCACAGAGGTTTTCCATACACTCCTTCCTTCTATACATGTTCCCCAGTATCAAATTCCTGCACAGAGTGGTACTTTGTTTTTCAATTAATGAATCTACATGGACACATGATTACAACCTGAAATCTCTAGTTTACATTAGGTTCACTCTTGGTCTTATACATTCTATAGGTTTGGACAAATGTGTAATGACATGTATCCACAATTACAGTTGCATAGAGTAGTTTCACTGTCCTGAAACCCGTCTATGCTCTTACTAACTTTGTCCCTCTTTCTCTCCAACTCCTGGCAACCACTGATATTATTACTGTCTCCATAGTTTTGTCTTTTCTAGACTGTCATATAGATGGAATCATAGAGTATGCAGATTTCTCAAATTGGCTTTTCTCCTGATAATATGCATTTAAGATTTTTCCATATCTTTTTATGGTTTGAGTGCTAACTTATTATTATTGCTGGATAATATTCAATTCTCTGTATGTACCAGATATGCTTGTCCATTCACCTAGTGAAGGATATCTTGGTTATGTCTAAGTTTTGGCCACCATGAATAAAATTGCTATAAACATTCATTTTCTGCGTATATCAGTTTTCAGCTTCTTTGAGTAATTACCAAAGAGCATAATTGATCATAAGGTAATAGAATATTTAGTTTTCTTTCAGAATGGTTATGCCATTTTGCATTCCCACTGACAATGAATGAGAGCTCCATTCCTTCCATGCAGATTTGATCTTTTAATAATATAATAAAATCTTGTCACTCCTGCACTGAAAATGCACTGAGAGTGAAGCCCAATGTCTATAGTAGCTTACATGGCCCTAAAAACATGGCCCTTTTTTTACTTCCTTAAACTCTCATTCTTCATTTACCATGCTCCAATGACACCGGTCTCTTCAAAGTTCCTTAAGCACACCAAATTCATTCTTGCTTCAAGCCCTTTTCACTTGCTGTTTGCCTTTCCTTGATACATTATCTAAAGTAACTTGCAATAGATGTTCAGTAAATATCAAATAAATAAGTGACTGAATTTGCAATCCACAGATCATTTTCTCTTTCTGGATGGCAATTCACTCATCTGGAAAATGAGAAGTTGAATTAGATGACTTCTGAGGACCTGTTCATTTCTAAAAACTCCTAGGAACAGATGTGTATGAGAAATTGGCAATTGATAGTAAGTAAAATGAACCTAATTTCATTATGAGTAGAAAGAATGTTTTAATAATAACCCCCCTCATCATCCATTTACAATTGCTTTTTCTTTATCATTTTGATCAAATTGTCTTTAAGGTCAAATTGTATGCCTAGCATGGGGTTGAGAAAACGTTTGAGACCGAAAACAGATGTTAAGTATTGATGTTGTAGCCATTCAGAGTTAGGGAGATACCACTGTGAACTGGAGATTTTTATCTAGGAGGCAAGTGGTGCTTTGGGCTAGATGGTAGACAGCTATTTCATTTGATCTGAGAATAGGTAGGCAACGCTTTCATGATTCTTTTTTTTATTTTTAAAGATTTATTTTATTTATTATGCATAGAAGAGCTGGGGTGTAGGCCAGAGGTATTGGGGGGGGTGTGAGAGGATTCACCAGAGACAGAGTAGGGAGCAGAACAGGTAGATCTACTGACGTACACTACTGAGGGGAACACTGGGTGAGACAGGAGAGTTCTGCTGTGCCATGTGGGTCAGCTCTGTGGCTGGGGATTGAACTTGGGCTTCAGTGACTGCCACCGGGGAGGCCCACTTTCATGATTCTTGAAAAGGGAGTGGCATGCTGAAAATGTACTGTCTCTGAAGTTATCTATAGACTTTCTGTCAGAATTGAGCTTCCTGAACGGATTTTGAACTACTTTGCCGTAGAAATGTGTGTTTTAACTTTGTGTTGAGAACAGTTTCTAGAATAAGCTAGAGGTCCG
Organism: Scalopus aquaticus; assembly: GCA_004024925.1. Classification (NCBI taxonomy): domain Eukaryota; kingdom Metazoa; phylum Chordata; class Mammalia; order Eulipotyphla; family Talpidae; genus Scalopus; species Scalopus aquaticus. Next base: position 31,815 of record PVIJ01015426.1, read on the forward strand.
AAGACTATCATTTAGATGAACCTGGGGAGGAAGTGAGTCTAAAGGGTTAAGAGGTAGAAGCCCAGCAAGGATCTTCTGTTGCAGTGGCTTCTACACATTGTCTTGCTCTGAGGTGGGCGGCTCCAGCATCCTTAGTGACTGGGGAGGAACCCAGAGGTGAGGTGGGTTCATATCTTAGATCCTTTCATTTAGCTACAGCCTGGGCTCGAAACATCCTGCTTTCCATGAGGACTTGATGCAATGGGACTTAGTCTTGAGGCCAACACACACGCACTCAGCACACAGACACTGTATGCCAGTCTCCTGCCCGAGTTCATAATTACAACATAATTCAATCTCCAGTTTTCTCCCATAAGGAATTAGTATTCTATTCGGTAGCCACCCAGATTCCAAACAGTGAAAGCACACCATCAAGAGCTTGATTGAATGACCCACCTGGAATTGTTTATACTTCATTAACGCTTTTCATAAATCATGAGTTTGACAGGTTACTGGCATAGACTTTCCAAATCTCATAATTGTGTTTTGTTTTTCCCTTGCTTCATCAGTTTCCTTTCACAGGCTGACAGCTTAGCAATGTTACTAGAACTACCAGCTACTGCAGTGACCACTTCTGGTGTGAGCACCTACTATACCCCCAGGCCAGCACAGCTGTAGGGGCCTGAGGACTTGAGCTATAGCTGGTCTTATCTTTGCCATGCATGGGCTGGGTGACCTCAGCAGCTGTCTGAATCATATCTATTTTAAAAAAGATAATATATGAGATGGTAACTATTTTGGAAGTTTACTGTGTAGTTCACATGAAATAATATGGGTAAAGAATTTGGTGCAGTATCTGACATGCAGTAAGTGCTGAATAAATAAATGCTAGTGATTTTAGTTCTAATATCAGTAAGCCCTTAGAAGACTTGAGCATCCAAAGACTGGATGGACCCATCCCTGACGTTGAAGAGTGAAGGCTATCACCCTAATGTCTGTCCATAATAGGTGAGTTTGTGGGAAGATGGGAAACTTTAATGGATCTCGGTTATCATTTGCATTCTTCATCTTGCTTGGTCAGGAAACCAGTCCAAAATTATGGGCTCTAATGAAAGGGCACAGAGGAGTGGCGTTTTGTTTTCTACCAGTGGATTATATCCTCCCTGAAGCTTCTCTTTGTATTCTCAGAACCTACTACACTGGCACTCAAAAGATCAACAGGCTTTCATTGAGTGGATAGAAGTTTGAAGCGGAATGGAAGAAAATTCTGTTGTTTATAACATGCTTTACTATAAATAAGCTTATTGTAAAAAATTAAACAATACAATAGTATGCACAGAAAAAAATTTCCAACCCCCCAGGAGGTAGATATTATTAGGGACTTGGTATTTATTTTACCTCATTAGAAAAAAGTATGTACTAACACATATGTATTTAGATCATGGGTCACACTAGTCAATCTACAATTCCTTTTTAAAGGTATTATAATTTTAAGAAAAAGTTTCTGAATCGGTTCAGATATATCTACCTTTCTTTTCAAGGGATACACAGTTTCTCTGATCACATCATGCATTTTTTATCCATTTCCCCTTTGATGGAAATTTAAATTGGTGATAATTTTTTTTACTGTATTATACAAGATTTCAAGAAATGTTTACATACATTTTTTTTGCCTTGTTGGGAAAAGAGTTATAGTGGTAAAACTCCTAGTAGTGGAATTGCTAGATGGAAGGATGGGCACATTTAATATTTTGATGTCATACAATGTGCTTTTATAATTTCCTTTGAAATTGGAAATATAGCCTTGCCAGCCCTGCGGGGTCTCTTCCTGGAACAACAGGATGAACTGCCTGTTCCAGTGCTCTTCCATAATGATGCTGAAGGCAGATTCACAAGATGTTTGTAGGTAGTAGCTGGGGAGCTCATCCTCTCTGACCAAGTAGCTTTAAGGGGAAGATAGATACAGAGGGATGAGGGTGAAAGAAGTTGTCCTCTCAGGAGTCAAATTAACAAGAAGATGAACAAGAGTAAGTATTTCATAAAATAAGTCAACCTGGTGTGGTGACACTTTTGCATAATGCGTCAGTATCAGAGTTGGGAAGTGGAGCAAGTATTCCCCACTTGTGGGGCAAAGTAGTTATGAACTGAGCCACATTCCCCCTGGACTTCATTTTCCTTTTTTGCCCCTGACCTCACCCGAGATGATAAAGTTTTCTGTGTGGAAGGACGAATGCTTCTGCAAAATTATTACAAAACTGAACAATGGAGACTTCCTTATTACGGCAAAGATGGAGAGGGAAAGGAGGAAAGGCTGGAATCCGGATGGCTTTGCAGAGCTGGCAGGGATTTTCAGGGTGATTTAGTGTGGATTGATTTGCAGTTTATTCTGCAGCCATTGTTTGTAATGTGCTTTGCCAGCTCATGTACTCTGAACCTTAATTGTTCTAAATTAAACTATAGGGACCAGACAGCACACATTTCAATCAGAATGACAAAATAATGCACCAAATCCCACAAGGATACATCAGCTCCTGCTAGGAGACCCTGTCCACAAGGGAAGAGGGGGTTGAAGATCTCAGGAGGACATTTGATTAGAGTCAAAGAGGCTCTGCTCTATTTGTATACAAGGTAAAACCCAAATGTGTGACCCCAACTTGAACAGATACAAATTTGAGGTCAAAGATAGTAACTTTTGTTTGCAGTAGGCCACTTACCTAAATATTAAAGACTGTAGCTTTGAACTAATTGCCTTGTATTTCATCCATTAGTGTTGATTTTCAACAGTGAGTTGTAGTGATACTGGGTTGGAGGGAGTTTTGATTAGCCTGGAAAAACTTCAAAGATTACTTAGGACTTACTGAAAAGCCCTAGAACTCAGTTTCTTCTGCAAAGAGGTTGGTCATTTTCATCTTATTATTATTGGTCAGGATGTGCTATTTTCAGTCAATGTGGAGGTTAGGAAATGACCTGGAGTCTGAAAAAAGCAGCTTAGGATTGGCATTCCTATGTGACCTGTTGTTTACATGATTTTTCACCTCATCCTCTTCTCAAAATGTGAAAGCAATCATAACTTAAGATAGACAAATACCACAACCCACCTCAAGTAATTCAATTCTTTACATTTACAAATATAAAAAATAAGGACAAAAGAGTACACACACACATAAATTTAAATTATACCAAAAGGCATACATGAATAGCGAAAACTGATAGAAATTCCCCCATGCCTTTAAAACCCAAAGGTAGCCTCTATTTATTTGCTAATATCTTCTTTTAGAATGGTAACATTTTGCAGAAATGGAATCATAATTGTTCATACTGTTCTACTCCTTTTTTATTTAACAGCATTATTTCCCAAACATAACACTTTGTATAAGCTCCTTTCCAGGAATAATCTAATTTATTCCTTTTCATGGCTGTATAATATTTCATCCTTGATAGTTTATGTATACACACACAGAGTCACTAATTGGCAGTATTTGGGTTGTTGATGACTCTGTCCCTAGAATTATTTTATGATTTTATAAAAATAGACTTAAGAAAATTTTAGCAGTGGAATTGATGGGCCCAGTGACACAATCATCATTGTGTAGGTGTTGCCAAATAAGGATATACCAATTTACATGCTTATAAGACAATCAGAGTGTGTGTTTATTCACAAAACCACATATTGGAAAAATAGGTGCCTTAGGACAAAGTTCATACTTAAAGATGTATAATTACCTTGATATTTTTCTTAGTTTTAGCTATTATGATCCACGTCTTTCCTTTTTAAAAAATCATTCACTCACGTTTTGCTTTTGTCTAATGTATTTATTACTTTTAAGCCTGTTTTCTTATTTTACCAATTGTGGGGTCCGCCAAGGTGTTGAACTCAGCTAGTTTTCCTTTGCAAGTGATTCATAAGAGGCCTAGATTTATTTTAGACAGTCTCTTATAAAAATAAGTCCAGATTATTTTTATAAATATATATTTTTATTGTTATTTATGTCTTTTACATTTTGTATTTCCCTTGGGTAGCCCACCACCAATTCACCCGTGATCCATCTCCATGGTCCCTTGTGTTCTTTTCTATTCCATTTTGTGCCCTTTTCCTTCCCTCCCTCCGCCTCCCTCCCCACCCCCCCCACTGATTGTCTCTCTCCCACCCGGCCTCCCTATAGTCCTGTTATAAGTGAAACCATTCGATATTTTTCTCTTTCTTTCTGGCTTATTTCACTGAGTATGATCCCCTCTAATTCCATCCATGTCGCTGCAAATTACATGTGCTTATCTTCTTTGAATGCTGAATAGTATTCCATTGTGTATATGTACCACATCTTCTGGATCCAATCATCTATTTTTGGACATCTGGGTTGCTTCCATACCTTTGCTATTGTGAACAGTGCCGCAATGAACACACGGGTGCATGTATCCTTTCGGATTAGTGTTTTTGTATCCTTTGGGTAAATTCCCAAAAGTGGGATTGCTGGGTCGTATGGGAGCTCCATGTTTAGCAGTTTGAGGAATCGCCATACGGCTTTCCATAGTGGTTGGACCAGTTCACATTCCCACCAGCAGTGTAGAAGAGTTCCTTTTCTCCACATCCTTTCCAGCATTTGTTGTTGCCTGTATTTTTAATGTGTGCCATCCTCACAGGTGTGAGGTGGTATCTCATAGTGGTTTTGATTTGCATTTCCTTGATTATAAGTGATGTTGAGAATTTTTTCATGTATCTGTTGGCCATTTGCTTTTCTTCTTTGGAGAAGTGCCTTTTGAGCTCTTCTGCCCATTTTTTGATTGGGTTATTGGCTTTGTTTTTGTTGAGTTGTGTGAGTTCCTTGTAAATTTTTGTTATCAGTCCTTTAT
>PVIJ01015427.1:0-36575 GCA_004024925.1 Scalopus aquaticus
AAAAAAAAAATGGTAAAGCAATCCAGTTGACAAAATAATGAAATGTGCAGCAAAGTAAAAATCCCATATTGGTAAGTCAGTTGGTTTTCAGACCCAGGACTGATGATGTTGGATGACTAAATGCTCCGGGGTCAAACACTCCAGAGACTGAGGTGTGGCCCAAATTGCTCAGGCTCTGGTCCAACCATGTGAGATGATTTCTGCTTGATTTAAGAGAAACTTCTAACCCAGATCCTTATTCTGAGCTAAAGTAATACAGATATAGTAGATGGGGGAGGGAACCACATATTGAAGGCACATATTTCTTTTTTAAAAAATAAATTGCAAAGAATTACTTATTTCACAAAAAATAGGTTACTCTGTTGAATCACGATACCATCAACTATCCTGGACAACATTATGAAAACATTTTCAAGCTAAATATTATTGTTTTCTCTATGAATTATAAAAGTAACACACTGCAATTTCTCCATGCCAACTTTAGCAGGGGGAAATGAAAAAACAAAGCCCAAGTACTTAATCATCATAACCAATTTATTTTTAAATAAAATGAATGTCTAAGAGGTAACTTAGTAAAGGAAATATGATACCAATTAACCTCAAAAAACAATACAAGTGTGGGTTTCCTACGAGAACATACATATCCAAGCCAGGAAATTCAGACTTCTGTGATCATGGACAGAAGCTTATTATTGATGTGTTTTTCTTTTGCTCAGTCTCTGCCCTGAAATAGAATTCAAGGCTCACGCTGTGACTCTGCAATATTGTTCCCTGCAAGAAACGATTTTGTTCTGCCTCAGAGGCAATATGTTTTTATGCTTAATTTTGCCCTGGGTAACTACAATGCTTGTTTATGTCCTTAAAATGCCTTTTAAAGAAATTGATTTCCATGAATCATCAATAAATCCTGCTTCTAGGATCTAATTCTCAGTTATGAGTTGAAGAAAAAATTTGCATTTCTTGCTCTATCATATGTTTATTAATTGTGATTAAGCAGTAGCATTTAATCACATGTGTGGAGATATACAAATAGATCTTTTTCATATTTTCAGCATTACTTTAATTACAGGCCTTTATTTAAAGTTTTGTCACTAGATTCAGATTATAGTTAAGTATAAAGAATTTACATTTACAGAGTAATAAACATATACAATTTAATTTTATCTTCTGAACAAATACAGAATAAAATAAAGCTGCATTCAAAAGAGAGGAAGGGTCAATGCCAATGGCTGAGAATGGGAAGAAAAAGAAAGCAAAATCCATGTCCAAAATAAATGGTTGACATCACAGTTCATAAGGCGAATCTATATTTCAGAGCTGGTGATATAATTCAAGTGTCAAAATTTGCACCTTGATGATAAAAAAAAATTAAATTAGCGGTGTCTTGAGTAAAGTGGAGAGAATCATTAGACATTTAGTAATATTATAAATGGTCAAATCATTAGGAGGGTCTATGTAAAGAGTTCCCTCCAACAAATGAGAGAAAAGAAAGCTGAACTAATTTCAAAAAAAGTAAAGCGACTTGTTATTTTTACAAGTGTTCAGTATCATCAAAATGTTATGTGTTTTCAAAGATATTTTATCCTTCTGTTAAAAAATACATACACATAAAAATTAAGAATACATTGGATCTCAAATAATACAAAAGATCCAATTATTACCACCGATGTTTCATCATTGGACATAGTGCCACGCATCTCTCTTCTTCATATTCAAATATGTGGTTGATTTATGTACATGCATGTGATTGACCTGCCAAAAAATGATTTTTCAACGGTTTTTGCTACTCATCAAATTTGTCATGTTCACTTCCCCTATCAACATGTATCTACCTAAAAAAATATTTAGTTTCGATAATATTTGATAGAATGTTTACAGTATTTTCCTTAATCTCTTATTGATGAATAATACATTTCCCCCAATTTTGCTATAATAAATCTTAAAACAAATATGCAATATTTATTGTGGGCCTTGACTTTTTCTTATACAAAATCTGTTTCTAGCCCTAGTCTTTGTTTACATACTATAATTTCATGGTAGTATTTATTTATTTATTTTATTGAGGTAACAAGCTCTCAACCATGTCATAACAAATAACAACTAGCTCTTTAAAATTGCAATTTCAATCATGATACTCTGACCACTCTATTAAGTTTCCCCAGATGTCCTCCAGTGCTCTGAGCAGTATAATACCATGACCGAGATTTAAAAATCCATTGATCTCCTAGCTCACTCCAGGTATTCCCATTACCCTGTTTTCAATTCTATGACCAATCAGTATAGAAACAGTAGCCTGCATTTGACTCTGCTCTCTTACATTCTCTCTTTCTTATTAATACTTGTTCAATGAATCTATTATCCTGGTTAATTCCAGTTCTCTTGCTACTCCAAGCCTCAATCCATGATGCTGAAAATGACTGGAAGAAAATACAAACTGATTCTCACTGGTCTCATTTCATATTGCTGATCAGAAACTACCTGATGATCATTAACTTTCCTGTTCTTCAGACAACTTTCATAATTTCCCCCTCCTTAACATTTAGGCCGCCATTCTTCATTTTCTCTCTTAGCCCCCAAACCAACTTATCCCTTCACCTGGCAAACTGAATCAATCACAAGCGATGGTTCATAGGCTGACGCCACATCCGTACCTTGGTCATGGGGGTGATGTGCCCATTCTTGCAGTTTCTGTGAACGTTCTGTTCACTCTCCCTTTACCCCAGGTTACTTCCACTCCCTCGTGTACCTATAATTTATTTTCTTCTTCCCTCCTCTTTACATCACCTCCTTTTCCACTCTACAGGGTCTTTCATAGCAACATACAGATTTATTTTCCTGTTTTAAAAACAAAACAAAGCACATGATAACAACAAAATCAAACCAACAACAATAAACACACTGTCCACTTTCTCTTCCTGGCAATACAGGAACAAAGGAATTGCTATCTAAGTTTACCCTTACTATGTCCAATTCCTCTCCCCTAAATCTCTTGTATTCCAAGCAGGTTTCCCCATACAAGACTCCTAAACAGCTTTTATTAATGTTGCCAAAGGTTCCCAAATTGCTAAATCCAATAGTTGTTTCTCAATCCTTAGGCATCTTGATTGTTGCAGTATTACTGTTTCTTAACAATCTTCTTCTCAAGGCTTCAAGGAAAAAAGTCAACTGACTTTACTCCTTCCATTCTGAAAACTCTTTCCCAGTGTATTTTCTGAACTTTTCAATTCATCCCACTGACTCCTTAGTGATATTAAACAGAATTATGATTTTAATACAATTCATGTTCTGATGGCTCTCAAATATTTACCTTCAGGCTACACCCTTCCCTAAATTCTGGATATAATATCTAACTGCCTACGCGTCAATATTTAATACACATCACATGTAAAAATTGAGCTCCTGATAGTCTAGTCTCCCAATACAGCTCCTCCAAGAGTTGGTACATCTGAGTTAATGCCAACACATTATTTCAGTGGCTTAGGTTAAAATATTTTTATTATCATTGACTCTTCATTCTATAGATCTAGTGTACATTAAATTCAGATAACAGCATCCCACAAAATGGAACTGACAATTTTCACTCTATACATTATCACCCTGGTCTGAAAACCCAGAATCTCTTGGCTATATCATTACAGTTGTGATTGATCAGGTCTTCTCTCTGAGCTCCATGCTCTTTCTCAAAATAGCTCCCTGTATTTTTAACATATAACTCTGAGTAGAATCACATTTTTGTTTCCTTTAAACACTATTATTTTATATATTCCTCATAGTAAAACACAATGTGCTTATGAGACCCTGGCTGACCTTACAACCACATCTATCTCTTAACCAATTATTTCCCCTTTATTCTTTCTACTTCAATCATCCCAACCTCCTCCTCACTCCTCCTCCTCCTTGAGGACACCAATATGTTCCATTTGTTGGTGTTAGAAAGTTTCTTTGTCTTAGATTGTTTTATTCAAAAATTCACATTTTAGGACCTCCCTGGTGGCACAATGGGTTAAGTTCCAGCACTATGACGCTCTCCATAGCCACTGCAGCACAAGTTCAATCTCCGGACAGAGAGCTTTCCACATGGTGCAGGAGACCTCTCCTTCCTTGCCCACTGATCCCCTCAGCAGTGTTCTTCAGTAGATCCACCTGTTCTGCTCCCACGCTGTCTCTGGTGAATCGTCTCACAACCCCACACCTCTGGCCTATATCCCAGTTCTTGCATGCATAAATAAATATTTTTTTTAAATATATACAAAAATTCACATTTTATGTTAAGTGTTCCACAGTCACTAGCAAAAAAAACCCTCACTTTTCATATGCTCCTTTATGCTTTATCTTTATTTCTTATTACTAAAATATATAGTCTATATTATTTATCTTTTTGTGTTTATGCCAGTCTTTTTTCTCTTGTATAAAAATCCAGGAGGGTTACACTTGTTTTTTATGTTTGTTTCACTTAAAACTTTATCCTGAGCAGTGGAAACTGTATCACACAAATATTGACTATGCAATTCATATTTTGAGTGCAAAGTAGAAGTTTTCTCCATTAATTCCATCCTACTTTATATATATTTTCTATCTTATTAGCCCCAGAAATTAACATCCAGCTTTGCTAAAGAAGAGTTTGGAGACACCCCCAGGCAAGTTTATGTGAAACAAATAACAATCTGTAACAAATATGTAACTTTTAGAAATTAGTGTATTAAGGTCACAGAGCATGAGTGATGATCATCCAACATCAATATTAAATAGCAAGTCTAACTGAGCACTATAAATACAGATATCAATCACTGAAAATCAAGGAGGAATCTATTGACTCAGTAAAATTAGAGACAGTATCCCTGAGTTGAAAAGAAGAACACAAAAGAGTAGGATGGGAAAGTAAGAAATGAATGGTTATAAGACATTGCTTTTGCTGAGACTGGTTAGCTCTGCTTTTCCAAGTAGGTCATGTTTCCTAGAGTTGTCCTCATTAAAGAAAAAGGCAATTCTTTGTTTCTTTCTAAAAGATTAGTTGTCCATATATGTGTGGCTTTATTGCTGGGTTTTCTATTTGATGCCATTGGTCTGTGTGTCTGTTTTCAAATAGTACCATACTGTTTTAATCATTGTGGCTTTGTAGTATAGTCTGCAACTTGGGAATGTGATACTTCCATTCTCCTTTTTATTCAGGGGAGTTCTGGCTATTTGAGGCTTTTTTTTTACCTTCATGTGAATTTCATCAATATTCAATATTCAATCAATATTCAATATTTGTTTTATTTTTTTGAAGACTGCCATTGAGATTATAATATGGATTGGGATTGTCTTGAATCTGTAAATGCTTTAGGTAGGATGGCTATTTTAATAATGGTATTATTCCAACCCATGAGCAGGGGATATCTTTCCATGTCTTTGTGTCTTCTTCTATTTTTTTTAACAACATTTTATAATTTTCTTTGTATAGGTCAACCATCTCCTTTGTTAGGTTTATTACCAGGTATTTAAACGTTTTGTTGTTTCCACTGTAAATGGGGTGGTTTTCTTAAGTTCATCTTCAAACTGTTATTTCCATATAGGAAGGTTACTGATTTTTGTGTGTTGATTTTGCATCCTGCTATTTCACTAAACTGTTCTATTATTTTAATTAGTTTTTATGTGGAGTTTTTAGGGTTCTCCGTGTATATTATCATATAATCTGCAAATAGTGATAGTTTTACTTTTTTTCCCTATTTGGATCCCTTGTATGTCTTTCTCTTGCCTTACTTCTCTGGCTAGGACTTTCAGAATTATATTGAAAAGCAGTGCAAGAGTAGACATCCTTGTCTTCTCCCTAATCTTACAGGGAAGGCTTTCAGCTTTTTGCCATTGAGAATAATACTGGCTGTGGGTGTGTCATATATGGCTTTTATTTTGTTAAGGTATGTTCCTTCTATCCTGACAATTTTTCAAAGAATGAAACTAGACTGCTACCTCACACCAAACAAAAACCAACTCAAAATTATAAAAGAATTGAACATAAAACCTGAAACCATAAAATATGTAGAAGAAAATAGACAAAACACTACATGACATACATCTCAGTAACATTTTTAAAGACTCACCCCCAAAAGCAAAGAAAGTGAAGGAAAAGATAAATAGCCAGGAGTACATCAAACTAAAAAGACTCGGTACAGCAAAAGAGACATAGAAAATTTGATAGAAAATTTTTGCATGTCATACAACTGATTAGGGACTTTTCACAAAGATCTCTGAAGAGCTCACATGACTCAACAAAAACAAAGTAAACAATCCAGTCAAAATATGTGCAGAAGAGCTAAATAGACACTTCTCCAAAGAGGAAGTACAAATGGTTAACAGGTAAGTGAAAAAATGTTCAACATCACTTTTAATCAGGGAATGCAAATCAAAACCATAATGAGATACCACTTCACACTGGTGAGAATGGCACATATTAAAAAAACTAGCAACAAATGTTGGCAAGGATGTGGAGAAAAAGGAATTCCCCTACACAGCTGGTGGTAATGCAAACTGGTCCAACCATTATGGAAAGCTGTGTGGAAGTTCCTCAAACTACTAAAAATGGAGATGCCATATGACTCAGCAATCCCACTCCTACAAATCTACCCAAAGAACACAAAAACATTAATTCAAAAGGATATCTATACCCCTATGTTTATTGCAGCACTATTTAAAATAGGTAAGCTATGGAAACAACCCAAATGCCCCAAAATAGATGACTAGATCAAAAAGATGTGGTGTATACACGTATACACACACACACACACACATATCCCAATACACAATGGAATACTATTCAGCAATCAAAAAAGATAAATCCATGGCATTCATAGCAACCTGGATGGACCTGGAAGGGAATATGCTCAGTGAAATAAGCCAGAAGGAGAAAGAAAACCATCTGATGATTTAGGGGAACCAAACAAGGGATCAGAAAAATAATAATAAATAAACAAAATTAACAGGCAACTATAAATCAGAGACATTCTGCAGGGGCATGGAGGGTGAGGGAGCCAGATAAGGGAGAGAAGAGCACAAGGAACTATGGTGGTGGTGCACACATGACTTGCTGGTGGGAGGAAATTTTTTTTTCCCTGAGAGGAAAAAAATATTGTACAAAAATTAACAATGGTGTAAAATATATATAAATAAATAAATTTTAAAATTTATATACAAATAAAGATGTATCTCTTGGTACACAGCATTTTTTCACATTAAATTAAATACAGCATTTCATTAAGGATAAGAGTCAAAGTCACATTCAAAAGGAAAGTTAGTTTTATACATTTAGGAGACATGTTCCATGTGTGCAGGAGAAAAACAGAGATGAGTAATAAGGGTTGCAGTCTACATCTAAAAGGAGAAAGAAATTTACTTCTTGTTCCTTCCTTAGCACACATATTGATAATGAAAGAGAATAATAAAGATATTTTTTATTTAAAGTAGAATTCACATTGGAAAACAGAATGTTATTTAGTATTAGAAATTGCTGGATGGCAGGACTCTCAGGTAAGACTGTTTCTAAAATAATTGTGTACATTTGGTTTATTGAATAGTAGAGCACCATGGATAAAGGGATCTTATGGAGACTGATTTTCTAAGAAAGATTACTGAAAAAAAAAACAAAACAGGAGAAAGAGCAGAAAAGATAGTGATCAAGATACAAAATTTAGTGAAATGCATTTTAATGATAGTGTGAACTACAGCAGATTGACAGAGGGGACAGGAAGAGGGAAAAGCCAATTAGATTTAGTGATTACTTCATTATGGGACAAGAGCTAATAGCTATACATAACCTTAATTCTAAGTGACTTATCAAAATACATTGTTAGAGACCATAAATTTAAAAGAAATTAAATAAAAAGGAATGTTAAAAATGAAAACATATACAAACCTCCCTCACATAAATATTATTACATTTTGATCTCAAAATTCGTTCTGGACTTAGTTCCATATTCCAATGCATTTTTAATGCAACATTATTTTTAAATAGCAATATTTTTGTCTAAAGACATACACACACGTATACATATATGCTAGAGCTTTGTAGCTTCTTAGAAAATTAATATAGTCCTTCATGATCATTTTCAAATTTATTATTTTCAAATCTTTAAGTTATAGAAAAAGATTTAAAAACAAGCATCTTTTAAAGAAAAAGTTTAAGTAAAAGTTTAGCATATTTATCGCCTTCTAGTGAATCAAAAATAATGTGTAGTTTTGATTGCTTTCTTTCATGCCCTTTTCTCAGCAGTAAACTTCTTTCTCAATTAATGTTGATTAAAAAGTGTCCTACAGGGCAGCCATCATGGTCTCTACTAGCATAGAGCTTTCTATCTTTTTAAAGATATTTGTTGCCTGTTAAACTACAGACTGGTGTATTAAATAAGTTACTTGCTTTTTTTCAATCCTTTGGATAAATTTTACTTAGAATATAAAATCAGCCAATGCAAACAATCCCCAGTCAATACATAAAATGGCCAGAATGCATTCCCTGTAAATATTGATGGTATTTTAAACACAGCCTGACAGTTTTTCAGAATTCATCTTTAGTAAAAATAATAGTATCTACCATTTTTGAGATAAGTATGCACAGATACTGTACAACATATGTGAAAGACAGTCTCTCATCATGTGCACAAAGCTACTGTTCAATAGCCTTGCATCAGGGCAGAAAATCATATTTTTCTTGTAGAAGAGCTTTAGTGCTTAATGATGTCTCCACCTAAAACCGTCTTTTTAGGAATGCTACATGATCAGTTTCCTTCAATGTTTCAGGTTTGGAACTAAATGACACATCCCTAGAGATGTCACAATCATTTATAAGCTTTAAACTCACCCAGTCTGTATTATTTAGCAGGTCACACATTCAATTCTTTGGTAAATTTAACTACAATACGTATTTTATATATGTTTATATTTTTATAGTTTATTTCAATTGTCCCCTGAGGGGACAACTTATCTTAGGCTCCACTTCAAAGGAATATTTGAATTTTGTTATGGAAAGATAAAAATGTACTGGGTATCACATGCAAAACTGTGAAGCTGACCCTTTATCATACATCACCCATGCGAATGCTCCCATATATATTTTTAATGATTTAAGCAAAGCACCTGAAACTTTAAATCTCCTAGAAGAAAACACAGATGAAAAGTGTCACAACAGTTTTAACAACGATCTCCTGGATAGGACACCAAAAGCACAAGCAAAAAAGTAAAAACTTGTGCTTGACTCTGACAAACAAAAATGCTTGTGCAGAGCAAAGGGAAAAAGCCAAGAGGAGAAGAGGTGAGCAGTGGACAGGGAGAAAATATCTGGGGACCATAGATCTGGTGAGGGACAATCACACAAAATATAAGGAACTTCGACATCTAAAAAGAACAAAAAATCAATAATAATAAATAATTCCACCACTGAATGTCAAGAATTTCAAAACATCCATGGCCATTTTACAATCACCTCACATGTTATAAACAGTCACATGCTGTGCAATTAATTAAGACTAAATTTTCTTAGATTACAGTATTTCATTTTATGGCTTCTGGCTATAGTAATATTCATTTCCAAATATTTGATCCCGAAGGCATGAGAAAAGATGGAGAGAATACAGACTGGCCATTGCAAGTATACTACATAAAAACTCATTCTATTATAAAAAAAAATCTTGAATTAGGTATATTCATAGGAAAGCAATGCATAACATATTTTCTATTCAAAATCAGAGAAAATTATGGTGACACAGAATGCAATCTTTAACCTGAAATTTAATATTTTTGGTACTCACTCATAGTTTTATTTTTTATGTGGCGAATAAACTTACATATGCCTTTGAATCAGGATTTTATGTTTATGCATGTTATTTTCTCTTAAAAAGTAATTTTAATAAATGGACCTCGGTGGTAGTATGCTCAGTGAAATAAGTCAGACAGAGAAGACAAATATTTTATGATCTCACTCGTGTGGTAAAATGAGAAAATAAACAGATGAACAAAATAAAAATAAAAATAAAATTTTGGTTATAAGACCAATTAGTGGTTACCAGAAGGGAAGGGGGAAGAGTGGGTAAACCGGGGAAGAGGGGATAGTGATTTGGCGAAAGACAGAACTGGACTTTGACCAATACCCTTGAGTACATAAGCTCTGACCCTCAATGAAGCATACCCGAAACTTAAATAATGTAATAACACAATGCTACTGCAAAAAAAGAAAATTTTAAAAAACAGAATAACCAAACTTGAAAATGGTTTTGAACAGCTATTTTAAATGGAAAAGTGGACACAACAAAAACTTAATCAAGTTTCACAGAAAAACTTCCCAGACACACGTTGTTGGATATGTGCCTTTAAAGTCGAGAACATGGGCCTCCCTGGTGGCGCAGCGGCTGAGCGCTGCGCTGTGAAGCTGTCACAGCGAGTTTAATACCCAGCTGGGGAGAATCCCACATGGTGTGGAGTACCTCTCCTGCCTCGCCCCGCTGCTCCCCTCAGCAGTGTATTTCTGATCTGCCTGTTCTGCTCCCCGCTCTGTCTCTGGTGAACCCTCTCACCGCCCCACGTCTCTGGCCTGTATGTATAAATAAATAAATCTAAAAAAAAAAAAAAGATTAAAAAAAAAGTCGAGAACACTCCATCTGAGAAGCATAAGGAGTTTTTACGATAGTGCCAAGCTTTGACTCTCCTTGTCTACTAAGCAAAGGGATTCAAGTCTGAGTCCTTCTCGTGTCCGGAAGTGGCTCTGCTGACAGTAGGTGAATGTGCTCTCCAGGCTGGAGCAGTGGAACCTGCCCTGCTCGGTTTACAGCGACTTTCTCATCTCAGTTGTCACATTAAGTTGCTCTTCGGTTTTTAATCCCACCCTCTGCCTTTCCCTTGGAAATGCAATTATTTACTAAAGAGAGGGAATATTTATATACATTGTGCTCCTATCATAATGTATTTTATTACTCCCAGAAAGGTGCCTATGTTGAGAAAACACTTTTTCTAAGATACTGTGTTCACAAAATCTAATTATTGGGAAAGTGGTATGACAGACTAAAGGACATAATAGAATGCTTTTCTCCATCTATGTATTCTTTAGCTTGTCTTTAAGTGTCTCCAATATTCTGTAACATTATTTTGTCTCAGGAGAGAGCATTTTTAACTGAATTTCATCGTCTTCTTTATTTTCTTCTTGAAAATAATTTTTCAAAATACTATAATTTTAAAATAATGTCATGGAGAAAGTGCCTTTCAATTTATAATTTTAAAATTGAAAGCCACAAAGACACATCCATTTATTTTAAAATAATACACTCAATTCTAATTTTCAGTGATTTTTTTAATGTTGATAAATCACCATTAGTCTATCTTTTAATCTTTTCCTCAATGTAAGACAATATCACTAAATTCATTTGGCTACTTTAGTTTACCTTAACTTTTTAACTTGTTCTTTCCGCAATGTATGTGATTTCCTCTTTAGTAAGAATCACTCAACAAAAATAAAAATGATGTAAACACTTGCCACACTGATGTGGATTCTGAAGGCACAGGGCAAAAACATCCCTGCAG
Source organism: Scalopus aquaticus (assembly GCA_004024925.1). Lineage (NCBI taxonomy): Eukaryota > Metazoa > Chordata > Mammalia > Eulipotyphla > Talpidae > Scalopus > Scalopus aquaticus. The sequence goes on from PVIJ01015427.1 coordinate 11,539, forward strand.
CAGCTTCAGTGCCCCCAAAACAATTTTCTACTTCTGAACCAGATGTCTAACTCTATTTCCTGATAACAGCATCATCATCATCATTATGTAATAGAAAAAAACACATATACTTATTTTTGTCCCTCTGAAGAATTAACAATGACCGACTTAGCAAAGTCATTACCACATCTTATAAGCAATCTCATAACTGTTTTTCTTTCATTAGAAACTTGAAATGAGTTGTGTACTGACAATCAAAAGAATTACGTGAACTCTCTCCATCCCACGGTGATATTGAAATAAGTCTCAGCATCTCAAAATTCACGGTAGAGATTTTTTTCCTCATTAAATGCATGAATAACTAGCCAGGTAACATGAATTTAGGCACATATCTTTTCCTAGAAATAAGTACCACTTATTTTGGGAAGGCTGGGCATACTAATACAAATTTTACTCCACATAATCTCATAGGGCATTCATCTGAATCTTATAAATTAACAAACTATTCTGTCAACACAATAAATTAATCACTGATAGTGTCATCTTTTCAAAGATGAAACTCACATTTAGTTGGGTACATAATATGATCGTGGATTATATGAGCCACCTTTAAGCTAAGGGCAAGTGACCAGGGAAGGTCTGAGGAGTAAACCATCAGCCAACAGGCACTGCAGAGGGAGGATGGGAACTGTCACAGGTGCAGAGGTCCCTGGGAGGGAACCAGAGATAAAGCAAACATTCAGCCAGCCATCCCTCTATAACGTAGTCTATTCATTCATCCAGGATTTACTGGGAACCAACTATGTGTTAGCTACTATACGATGAACTGTGGATGTACAAACAAAGAAATAAGGCTTCTTCCCTGGAGAATTCTTCAGTGTAGCTGAGAAGATGAGGGCACACAAATAATTACAGCAATGAAATGAAGTCCAGAAGTAGAGGAATCCACAGATTTCTCTGGGGGCATAGGAAATGTGGAGAGTTTCCTCTTCCAACAAGACTTTCCCTCAGATCTTAATCCTTTAGTTCTCTATCTTCCTCCATTAGCCCATAACTCCTTTCTTCATATGTCTTATCTGTCTACGCAGTGTCCATCTCTGAGTCCACACACTGATTGTTCTGACCTCTCCCTTATAGTAAAGAACCACATGAACACAAAGCAATGGGCACATAAATAGTTTCCTCGTTCCACACAGAAGCTTTGCTTTGCTTTGCTTTTCTCATAAGACAATGCAAAAATCTAGACATCACTCCAGTGTTTTGGGATTTTTTTGTTTGTTTTGGTTTTTCTACTAGTTCTACTTCATTTAATACAGACATAGTTCTTAAAAAGAAACCTGTGGTAAACACTTTTTTCATTTATTCATCAAATATTGAACTGAATGAAGAACCTCATTCTTGTCCCCACACAAAACTATGGGATTTTTTTTGTTGTTTTCTGATATACAACCAAAACAACATTTCTAGGTCTGAAGACACGAAACTACTTAATTTGAACAAGTTTTAGCAGATTCCTCTGCAGTATGATCTTTAATTTTTTTTAAGATTTATTTATTTATGCATACCACCTGGGGTGCAGGCCAGAGGTGTGGGGCAGTAAGAGGGTTCACCAGAGACAGAGTGGGGAGCAGAACAGGCAGATCGGCCGAAACACACTGCTGAGGGGAGCAGCGGGCGAGGCAGGAGAGGTCCGCTGCGCCATGTGGGAATCTCCCCAGCCAGGCATTGATCTCACGCAGCAGCAGCAGCTGACATCTCCACAGTGCTATGCTTAACCAGTTGCGCCACCAGGAAGGCTCCGATTTTTAACTCTTGTACCAGCTGTACATGGGAATTCCCATATCCTCACACATGGCTTATCCCTTTTCTTAGTTTTGCCACTTTAATGACTTTACTATAATAACAGTGATATTCCCATTTCTTTGCTTACTATTGTTTATGGTTTGGAATTTCTCTTCCGAAAATTTCTTACTTTTAAAAATTATTTTGATATCAAAATTCCCTTTTCATTCTTTTTAATTTATAGAAAATACTGATATTTTAGATACTACCTTCTGATTTTATAAATTATAAATACATTCTCCCAAACTACAACCTATTCATTAAGTTTATGTAGGAGAACTTCTCTGTCAGAGAAATTTAACTTTATATAACCATACCCATCAACATTTTCCCTTAAGTAGATCTTTTGAGAGTTTTACAAATTCCTTTCTCATCTCTAGACAATATATTTTTCTTTCTGTATGTATTTGCCAGGATTTTCCAGGAAAACAGACTATAATTACAAAATAATAATGTAATGTAATTGGTTACTCGATTACTGTAAAAAAAAAAAACAACTGAGCAATATAAGAAAATAAATTTAGAAAAAAGATATGAGCTTTTCCATTATGTGTCAATTCTCTGACATCAGCTTGTTGTTCTAATAATCCAACTTACTTCTGACACTACTAGGAGATAGCATTAGATTCCACAGGTTAAAGGCTTCCTCCTACAAGTCTCCCCCACCCCACTTCAGACGCCAGTTGCTATTTCAGAATGTTACCTGTGCTCCTGGCTATAGACAAGGATCCTTCTCCTCATGTTTGACTAATTTTCCAGAACAACTCACAGAACTAAGGAAAACCTTTTACATACTAGATCACTAATTCATTTTAAGAGGCTGTAACTCTGGAACAAATGGAAAAGATGCACAGGGTAAGGTATATGCAAAGGATGGAGCTTCCCTGCCCACTCTCCAAGTGTATTGCTCAACCAGAAGTAATATTTAGCCAAATATTTGTACATTCTGCAATCCAGTCAAGTTGACATCTGTGAACCAGCCAAGTTGACATCTAACATTAGTTATCTCTAGAAGCTTAAACTGAATATTTTTACCCTTCATATTTAATCCTCACTGTAAATATAAAAACTTAAGCAGAGTTTCAGGTAGGAAACAACTTGAAACTTTCTCCATATAAATCCTTCCTTTCTGAGCACCTTCTTCAAAATAATTCACCCTTGTGCCATCCATTATATAAACATTAACTGTTAAGTTCCTACATAGAGGAGAAACACATCTAGAATGTAGGGTAAAGACCTCTGAAATTATGTCCCTCCACAACAGCAATAGCAGTGAAAAGTTCAATACTTCTTCAACATTCTGGAAATTAACCAAAAGTTTCCAAATATTTTGGTCATCATTTATTCAACAAAAATGACAATTTCAGTAATAACATCAAGCTTTGAGGAATGTTCCCTTGTCCTGTTCCCATTTTTCTCTCCCTAGCTTTGCAATAACCTTGGAAGCCAACAGCCTAGCAACTATGACAAGCTTGGAGCTCTCTACAAGCACATGCTGAGAAAACTATGCAAGTCTGACCGGCCAGCTCCCGGAAGAAATCCAATCTTAGTGCTTGTCTTTACTTGAACTGAGTGAGAATTCACTCTTTTCAACACTATGCTTTGTTGCACATCACAGTTCCTGAGATGGCAATAGCAGCAAGGCTGAAAGTTGGCCAAAAATATCAAAAGGAGGAACTTAGGTATAAACTGTCCATTGGTGGCTTTGAAAATCTCAACCTTTTCCTGAGAATCTGGAAGTTCATGTAACGTGCAGGTCTGTGTACATGACAAGAAGAACCCAAAGGCCCTAGTATTTTGTATCCAGCTAACTGAAAACTGTAAAAGGAAGTGAAGGCTAAAGCAGTGCTGTTAGAGCTGCGGAATGCCTGCCTGCAGGAGCACACTGAAAACCAGTGGAAGATTCTTTAGCCTAAAGCATTTATGAAAATCTGATCAATCATTACCAGATGTAAAGGAAAATTAAACACATCTCAGTTTATTGCAAAAAAAAAATAGCCTTTATGGTATTAGTCCAAGTTACTATATATAAAAAAGAAACTAACAACAAAAAACACAGAGAGGGAGAAGTAATCTGATTTCTACTATTGGCACATTTTTTTTTTTAATCTAAACTGTTCAATTTCCAACAAAAAATTATGAGAGAAACAAAGAACAGACAAACACAGTACTTAAACACTGGAAAAAAGCAGTCAAAAATGTTTTGAGGAAACTAAACTTTACAATAAATAAGGTTTGATTTATTGCATTAAGTCTATAAATCTTTTGTTATGAATTATTTACATTCAAAGTGCTAAAAAGAAACTTTCTAAAGAAATAAAGGGAAAATATAAAAATAATGACTCAGAAAATATAGAATATTAATAAGGAGATGAAATTTACATTAAAAAACAAACTGAAATTTGCAGTTGAAAAATACAAAAGCTGAAAAAAATGAAAAAAAGGCAACAAATCAACAACAGATTTGAACTGGTAAAAGAAATATCAGTAATCTCAAAGATAAACCAATTAAGATTATCAAATCTGGGCCTCCCTGGTGGCGCAAGGGGTTAAGTCTCAGCACTACGAAGTTATCTGCAGCCACTGCAGCAGGAGCTCTAGCTCCATCCCAGGCCAGGGAGCTTCCCACATGGCGCAGCAGACCTCTCCTGTCTCGCCCTCTGCTCCCCTCAGCAGTGTATTTCAGTAGATCTGCCTGTTCTGCCCCCCACTCTGTCTCTGATGAATCCTCTCACCCCCAACCCCTCTGACCCACACCCCAGCTCTTGTATGCATAAATAAATAAATCTTTAAAAAAACATGGGCCTCCCTGGTGGCGCAATGGGTTAAGCGCAGCACTATGAAGCTATCCAGAGCCACTGCAGCACAAGTTTGATACCCGGCCATGGAGATTACCACATGTCACAGCAGACCTCTCCTGCCTTACCTGCTGCTCTCCTCGCACTGTGTTTTGGTCAATCTGCCTGTTCTGCACCCCGCTCTGTCTCTGGTGAACCCTCTCACCACCCCACACCTCTGGCCTACACCCCAGCTTGTATGCATAAATAAATAAATCTTAAAAAAAAGATTATCAAGTCTGCAGAAGAGAAAGAAAAAATAATTAGAATATAAAGTGAACATATCCTCAGAGAACTGTAGGACAATGTTAAGTGTATTGATATATGCCAAAAAGTGAAAGAGAAAAAGGAAAGGGCAGGAAAAAAATATTTCAAAAGACGATGGCCAAATCTTCTCAAATTGATGAAAAACAGTCAGCTACAAGTAAGAAAGATAAACTAAAAGCTACACAACTAAACACATTAACAGTCAAATTTTTGACACAGCCAGAGAATCCTGAAAGCAGAAAAAGAGAAATCACTCATCAGAAGAGAAGCCTCAATCAGATAACAACTCACTGACTCATCAAAAACCAATGAGGCCATAGTACTATGACGACATCCTCAGTGTTCTTTGAAAAATTAAGATTGTCAGTAAAAAATTCTATATCCATCAAAGCAATCCTTTAAAAGTACAGAAAAAATAAATGTCCAACGTAAACGCACACAGATAGGGTGTAGAGAGGGTGATATAACAAGCGTATACTAACAAACTGATTGTTTATGGTATCTTTGGCAAAGGTATCAATTCCTTCTTTCTGCCAAATATTCCACTAGACATTAAGGAGAACATAGGATATCAACAATTTTCACCAACCAGAAAGCAAAGAACATACCACTGGAAACCAGAAAACCAGATTCTAAGTGCAGATCTGAAAAGCAGCTGTGAGAACTGGGGCTGTTCTCTGAGCTGCAGTTTTCACATTGTGTATTGAGGAAATTACACTAACTCATTGGTCTCAACTTGCTTTTTTTCCCCTTCCTATTGAAGGAGCAGGGGACTTGTGGGCAAAGGCTTACAGTCACAGAGCTGGCAACCAAAAGAAAGGTGTGGGGAAAGAACAGCGATTGTGGTCGCCTCACACCTCTGGGTGTGAAGAAGGAGAGGAGACAAAGAAGGGCAGTGGAAGGCCAAGAAGCAGTGGAAAAATACCTCCCCCAAAAGGAAAATGTCCCCGGGAGCTTTTGAGAGAGGTGAAGAGTCCCTAGAAATCCTATAAAAAAAAGAACCCAGCACCCTAACCCTGGGCTTCACCCTTGCACTCCCTCCTGCTGTCAGGAGTCTCTCTTGCAATAAACCTGAGCTTGCTAACCTTGAGTCTGGTGTGCAGGTGATTAATCCTCAATTGCTGGGACACAAGAACCCACCTGTTCAACACCCATTCAGCACACTATTAGCAAATCTGATGACGATGACATACTCCATTAGGTCCATTATTTTCTCAGTGGAGAAAAGTTATTATCAGAATTAGAGCGAATGCATGGACTGGTTGGTGGTACTATTCTTCAAATAAGAGATGGCCCATGAGTTTCTGAAAGTTTCAATTATATACATTTGACCAAAAAGATTCTATTTGGAGAGGAGAGGAAATTTTATTTATAGAAATAGTCCAACTAATGAATAAAAGAGGAATGACACATTTAGAGAATCACCACCACATAACCCCTACTAATTTCCAATATGGGAACATGAGCTTATTAGTCTATTTTTCTTACCATTAAATCTTTTAAATGTTCCATAATAAATGTTTAAAATCGTACATAAACTGAACTTGTCTCTGGAATTTGTCGTGTTACTGGCATTTTTCTGGTCCTGTTGTTTTGGTTTTAACCATGACGTGGAGGTGGCAGGTGTTTCAAATATGCCTCATTTGGCTTGAACATTAGCCTCATCCATGAATAGGCACAGGTGCCTGGACCTGTTCGCCCCCACTGGTTCAGGCTCCAGCAGCTACCTATTGGGAGTCTCAGGTTTAGCTTATAACAATCAAACAGTGATCCTAGCTCTGCACCCTGTTCCTGCAGCTCTCCAATATGCACCCTCTGTCCTGGGTACCAACTTATGCCCCCTCAATCAACACAGTGCAAGGTCTCAAGAGTCTTATGCGGGCATGTGCCCAGTCAGCAACTGCAGGGCTTCTGCACTGCCCGGGTAACATTACCATCCACTGAGCACTTTCTGCGGGACAGCTGTTCTTAGTGTGGGCTGGGTGGCCTGCTTTCCCTTCAGGCTGTCTGGCTTTGTGATGCTGTATTGTAACTGAGAGTCTATGGTGGAAGCAAGCCTGCCCTCTTCCCTCTGCTGCCATCTCCCAGAACAGCAACGTTTGTTTTCAATACACACATGACCACGAAAAAAGCGAGCCTTATAAATTGGCTAGCTACTCAAGCAATAGATAAAGAGTTCTTATTTCAAATACTAGAAAGTCTAATACCTTTTCTAAATTATATCACAATTCACTGCTTCTGGACACGTCTTAGACTATTTTAAAGGTAGCTATCTGTGTTTTGATGTAAATATTAAGAATTTGTACATCTTATTTTCCTTAGTGGAATCATGTTTTCATATGATACAATTTTAGAAACAATACTTTTGTAAATTATTGACTGTTTCTTTTTTGTATTTCAAATGAATTTTGGAAATGAAGTGACATAAGGCAGTCCCATTCATACACATCTTCCTGGCTGTCTTTTCAATATAAAAGTCTGGGAAAATAAGAGTTCGGTAGTAAAATAAATATTATAATATTTCAGGGTAGTCCAGGCCTCTCGTAGATATTATAATGAATACTTGTGTAGCATTACTTTCACAATTGCTATAAAAAAGAATCTTGTTATTCTTTGTAAATTATATTACAAAGTGAAACAGAATACAGATTAATAGTTAAATTTTCTTATTTTATGTGTTATGAAATACAACATAATCAGACATCTCTAAACTAAAAGTTTGTTTAAAGTTGCTGACCAATTTAAATTGGGCCACGAAGAGAAATTGGTGAATAAACGAAAAAAAAAAAAAACATTAAAAGGGAAATGCCAGAAAGAATGCCAGAAAACCAAATCTCTCTAATATTTAAAATCATTAACAGAAAAGACCATTCTAATACTAAGTACTACAGAAAGTCTATTTTGCAAGTTTTACCCCCAAACTAGTTATCTCGAAAAATGTAACTAGACATTAGTCTCAACCATGGTAATTTTAAAATTCTTATTTTATTTTTTAATATTTCCTAGAAGTAAATTATCTAAGGATAATTTTATTGTGTAATATATTTCTTTTGTTGTAAATTTCATGATCTTTGAAGGTGTATTCTGGACTCTGTCAGATACAGAATTAGGTGCAGCTGTAGATCTAAAGGTAAAGAAGATAGTTAATGCCTCAAAGAAAGTCACCATAAAATTGAGAATAAAACAATAAATAGGGCCTCCCTGGTGGCGCAGCGGTTAAGCACTACGCTGTGGAGCTGTCAGCAGCGGCAACGCCAGAGTTCGAGGCCCGGCTGGGGAGATTACCACATGGCGCAGCAGACCTCTCCTGCCTCGCCCCCGCTCCCCTCAGCAATGTATTTCCCTCCATCTGCCTGTTTTGCTCCCCACTCTGTCTCTGGTGAACTCTCTCGCCACCCCACGCCTCTGGCCTGTGCCCCAGCTTATACGCATAAATAACTTAATTAAAATAAATAAATAAATAACATCATGATGGAAAAATTTCCTAAATGTTAAATAATAGCTTTCTGTTATGGCACTGATATTAAAATTCTCCACATAATCAGTATCAAATTCTACACTGTAAAATACCTTAAAAGTTAATATAATTAAATAAACACTGGTATAATACATTTAAATTTCTTGCAAGATTCTTCAAAGACCCTTTGCATTGTCCCTAGAGACAAGTTATCTTGCTTACTAATGCAGTCTGTACTTACTATACAGTTGCATCTCCATGCAAAAGTTTATATCCTGTTTCTCACTTCATAGCTTCAATAGCAAATTCCTATTTCCTTTTTGCAAATATAACAACCTTAAATTGAATACCTCCATTTATAATCTCATATCCTTTTATGATTAATGTCTCATCTTTTACCTCCGCATATGTTATAAATCCATCAGTGCATTGAACATAGCATTTGTTATTTTGGCATTTATAGTTACTGTTAAGAAGTCAGCAATAATTCTTTGAATTGTTCACCTGTAAAAATGTTTTTTTCTCCTAGTTGATTTCAAGATCTCTTTATTTTTAATTTTTTTTTACAATTTGACTAATCAAACCTGATTATATTGACAATATCAAGTTTGGTTTCTATAGGCTGTTTTTACAGGACTATGGGCTATCCACATGTATGTATATAAGTATGCATATGCACATAGCTGTCCCTTTGATTATTCTTTTAGCAACAGTTTTATTGGGAGAAATTTAACATCCCACAAAACTCAATCATGTATTGAAAGTGAGCAAAACAATGTTTTTTAATGCACTCATAGAGTTGTACCTTCACTACAACCACTTTAAGAACACTTTCATCACCCCAAAAGTACCCTGTAGCAATCATTCCACCTTTTTCTCTCCATTAACCCATTTTTATTCTGTATAGTGAGCCTATTCCTGACAATTCATATAAATGTAGTTACAACCTGTGGTATTTGGTGCCTGGCTTTCTTCACCCAGCATAACATTCCCCAGCTTGCTCACGTTACAGCATGCATCAATACCTCAATCCTCTCTTTTTAAGAGCTTAAAAGAATTTTGCTAAAGTTAATAAAAATGCCCCAAACCTCTACAATTTTTCTTAATTTTACAGACATTTTGACACAGACAAGCGTAATGCCTAATACAAGGATCCTATTTATTGATTAGCTTCAGGATAATCAGCATTTCTTTCATACTGTAGGTCCCTGAAATAGTCTGATGACTTTTGTTTGGGACCTTCAGCAAAGAAAGGGCATGGGCCTACAAGGGCAATGTTTTGGTCCCCTTGGTAAGAAATTAGGTGACATGCGGGAACTGATAGTCAAATTGTGGTGCCCACCATCCCCCATCTGTAAAAGATCAAATTAGATTCGATCACTCATATATATAAATATACATAAAATCATATAAAGTTTGATGCGGCATTTAAGGGCTGGGCAGCGGAAATGGCGTTTAAGGGGATTCCAGCCAGGGCAAGTGTCAGCAAGGAGAAATGGGAACCCAGGCGGCCTCCCGGTGGTCAAAGGCGCAGGAAGGGGTTTTACCTGAGTTGAGCAGCTCTCCGAACGAGGACAAGCAAGCCAAGCCACGGAAGAGACTCCAGAACAAGCCTGGGGGGACACGTACAGCATTCTGGGCAGCACGGCAGGCCGGTGCCGCGGCGTCGTGAGGCAGGAATACTTGCAAAGGGCACCTTCTGCTCTCCCACACTCCATGGAAGATTTGAGGTCTTTTCCACCGAGCTGCCACCCACCTCTTCCTAACAGCACCTGGGCTGGTCACTGGCTCTGCTCACCTCTCGCGAGACCTGGAGGTATGATGTAAAGTGCGCAGGTGCGCTGGCGCCCGCCTTAATTCATGGTGTTTTTTGTTTGTTTTTGTTTTTTGTTTTCCTTGAAGGAATACTAGGCCACTTTGCAGGCAGGCCTTACTTCCTTTATGGACTTTTGTGTTGTTTCCATTCCACACTCTTGTGGATAACCCCAAATCTTCATGTTTCTGCGGGTACCTGTGTTTATTACTCTTGGCTAGGTGCCTAGGAGTGATTTTGCTGGATTGTACTTTTTGGGACTGCCAGGCTGTTTTTCAAACAGCTTGCATTGTTTTGTGTGCCCGCGGCAATGCAGGAAGGGTCGCATTTCTGCGTATCTGTCTTTTTGATCACCAGCTTGGGGGGTGTGAAATTGTGGTCCCTGGGTTTGGTTTGTGTTTTTTGATGGCTAGTGATGCCCAGTACATTACCATGCACTACTGTGTTTACTGTTCCAGTTTTTGAGAAATATCTATTCAGGTCCTTCGTTGTTTTTTGAGTATTTTGTCTTTTTATTATTTAGTTGTGAGTGCTCCTTATATATTCTGGGTACACGTTTCTTACCAGAAATATGGTTTATAAATATTTCCTCCTATTCAGTAGAGTGACTTTTCACTTTCTTGATGGGGCTTTTTAACCACAGAACTACAGAAGTGTTTTACAATAGCTATATTTCGTTTTCTTTTGCTAGTGTGCTTTTGGTATCATATCGCTGAAATCTTCATCTAACTCAACATCATGAATATTTACACCTGCATTTCCTCTTAAGAGTTACATAATTTTAATTAGCATGTAAGTCTTTGATTCACTTTGAATTATTTTTATATGATGTGAGGTAGGAGTCCAACATCCTTATTTTGCAGATAGCTATGTAGTTGTCCCAGCATTATTTGTTGGAAAGACTTTTTTTTCCCTTTGAGCCACCTGAAACTCTCTGTTGATGACATTTGTTTAAATACTGGGCATTGTGAATACTATCTTTTAGAGATACAGAATGCTGTTATCCTTCTCCAGAGATTTCTTTTTCAGCTGGCAGTTTAGTTGGGTGAGTCCTCCTGACTTTATTTAGACCACTTTGATGCTTTGTTAATGGAGACCAAGGGTAGCCCAAGGTGTTGCCCAAGGCCACTATGTTGACAGTACTAAAAGTTCACACTCTGTCTTCCTGTGAGATTTTGTCAGGACATAAGTTTCAGCTTTGTTAATATGTGATTCTTACTTCATGACCTTTCTGGCATCTCAGCTACATGTTAAGGGGCTCTCTCCCAGTCTGTGTCAAAGGTCCCCAAGCACTGCTCTTTCCACCTTCAACCCTGATGACCAGTGCTCTGTTGCTCCACTGGCATCTTGTCAGACTTAAGTGGCTTTACATTGTGCAGATCTGTCTACCCCAGCTCTTGTGCTCTGGCAAGAGTGTCATTTTTGGAGCTCCCGGTTGCACAAGATATCCTTTTGATTGCTTACCCCTGCACATACCATCTACTTGAGCTGCCCTAAACTCTGATGACTTGCTTTTCAGTGTTGCAGGGTATATGCGCTGTTGGGATCCCAGTTCTAAGTTGTGGTTGATTGGGAAATTGACGACAGCTATGAAACTGGGAGCGAATTGGGATCAGAGTCTTATATGGCCCACCACCTGAAATCACTTGTCATCTCTTTTTTATTTTTCATGATTATTTCTAAATGTTTTATTTTTTTTATTGTTGTTATTATTAATGTCTTTTACATTATTGTGTATTTCCCATAGGTTTCCCACCACCAATTCCACTTGTCTCTTTATGCCTTTGTATATAGTTCTTTGTAGTAGGAGGGCTGTCTAGAGCACCAGCTACTCCACTATAGCTATTTAATGCTGATTTTTTAAAACTATTTTTGCAATGGGAAGACATTTGTTTCATTAAGCTAAATACTTAGAATCATAAAATTGTATTACTTATCCAGACCATTCTATGAGTCGTTTAAGATAAATGATAAAATCTTTCACCTTATGTTTAGTATCCAGGAATTTTTTTTTTTTATAATTCTACATTGAAAAGAGGCCTCATTATATTTTGTATCATTCTAAAGAAACTGATAATTTTGAAAAAGTAGTAAAATCGCAGCATATTTGTTTCAATAGAAAAATGTAAGGAAAACTGAAAAATGACTGCTACAAATCAACTGAGTTATTTGAATGCAATTCAAATTACTAGAAATCACTTACTTAAGAGTACAAATAATAATGTTACAAAAATTATAACAAGGGGAAAATTATTCCAAAGAAGTAAAGTGCTCAGCTGGAGGAGATAATTAGGTAATGAATGGTTAATTGGCAGAGTGGGAAGTTGGTATGTAGGTATATTAAAGTAGATTAAAAAGTCTCAAGAGAGACAAAGCAAGGGAGAAAGCAATTTAGCGTATTAAGCAGTATCCATCCTCCACAATTTTTAGATATATGTAACAGCATAATCTTTCAGAGGGAAAACTGGTATCGTTCACTTATTCACTAAATGGTGAAACTTTGGAAAAAATATTTGAAAAGCATTAACTTATGAAAATCTTGGCATTGAAAAATTAATTAAATAGCTATTTAATTTAACTTGACTCAGCTCATTAATTGCATAATACTAAAACTTTTAAAGAAGACCAGCATATTGAGATATAAGTTAGCACTAAACAGAGAAGACCCACAGAACACAGGCAACTAGGAGATCCTCACAGAGGGAGGATCAGCCACTCCTACTCGTGCCATTCCTTGTACTGTGCTCCAAAGGCACATTGGCTACTAGTACATAGAAAATATGCCTTTCCCACCCCTCGTAAGTCCTTTCTGCTGTTTTCTACTTCCTAAGACAACATAATTGGTAAAGTCATCTGAAATTTCTTTGCTGAGCAATGGTCTCTGATCTTCCACAGATTTTAGTTTCTCTAACCCCTCTTTCAAGAATAAAAATTCACGATGAGATCTCTAGGCCTCACTGCAAAGCAAGATAACCTGTTATCTAATTGTCAGAAAAAAATACAATTTCCCAGTCAAATTGCATTTCAGTAAAACAATTTATTGGGGGGCAGAGGGAAATAAGTTTGCCCTAATTGTACACAAGATACACTATAAAACATTATTCAAAGTTCAAATTTTACTGCATGCTCTATATTTTTATTTGTTAAATCTGACACTTTTATAGGCATACTTCAGATAATCAATATCTGTTGTGTGAGTAAATGAATCTGTAAATAACACCCATTAGGAAATTCAAAAACATGTTAGACTTCGCTCATGTGACAAATGAGTCTTCTGAATCATAATACTCAATACAACCTAGAGAAAGTTGAAAGTCATAATATGACTCGATTTTTTAAAAAATATTTATTTATTTATACATACAAGCTGCGGTACAGGTCAGAGGTGTAGGGCAGAGAGAGGGTTCACCAGAGACAGAGTGGGCAGCAGAACAGGCAGATCAGAAATACACTGCTGAGGGGAGCAGCGGGAAAGGCAGGAGAGGTCCGCCGCACCATGTGGGATTCTCCCTGACTGGGCATCGAACTCATAGCTGCTGCCGACAGCTCCACAGCGCAGCGCCTAACCGCTGCGTCACCAGGGAGGCCCATGACTTGATTTTTTTATTGATATTTACAGCATCCAGTTTTCCTTGTAATCCTTGTTGCTTTGTCACTACTATTGAAATTCTAAATCATTCAGGATGAAATCAACATAAAAGTGGGGTTGTAAATATGTCTGTGCTCATTTTCTGATAGGAACAACGCTAAGGTTGACACCTACGCCCATCACTACACTAAGGAGAATCTAAAACGAATCCTTGGTCTGCATCCCAGTAATCCACATGTATGTGTCATCCCTTCCCCCTGAGGAGAGCAAAGCTGTGATTTGTGTCTAGCCAATAGAATATGGCAAAAATCAGGAATTTAGCAGCTGTAATAAAGTTCCTACTCATTTTTTTTTTCAGGCACTCAGAAGGGATACTTCTCTGGGTGGGGTGCAGGCATCCTATCAAAGAGGAGTGTCAAGCTGGAGCAGGGCTGTCCTGCTGGCCATCAAGAAGCAGATGTTTGCTGGCAAACCACCTAGTGCATGGCTCCTCCTGAGCTGGACACTGCTTCTGCTAAATACCTGAGTAAGAGGTGAGTATTCCCAACTCTAAGTTACAGTGGTATTATATTGTGTGTGTGTACACACACACACACACACACACACACACACACACACACACACACAGATCTGTTAATTATATTTAGAAAGAAAAGAGGAAAAAAGCCAAAACTCAGTGATTTTACTTTTCGTCAATAAAAAATAACAGGATCTAAACAAAACAAGATAAAATAGTTAATATGCTAGTTTGCAATGCTAATTAATACAAATAAGATAAAGTTATATCTACCCTCCCTGAAATGTTGTCTTTCCCCTTTCTTTTAGATATTTGATTCTATTTTAGATTTTTATAAAAAATTATCCTTAATAATATATTTCCTTATATATTCATACTGAGTTTATTTTGTCCCATTTTCCCATTTTATTCAGATTGCACTTTAATAATTAGTATCCTGTTTTGTTTTTAAATTTTTGATCAGAAAGTCATGAAATATAACATTAATATGGGTATATTTATGTAGCAATATTTTTAGTTACATGGAATCAATATGAATTTCTGGAAATCTTTAACATGTACTGCAAATTGCATATGAATGCAGTATTTTTGAATGTATTTAGTTTTGTTCTTGTTTTGAGTACAACTGCTATTTTTAACTGTATATCAAGTTTGTATGTAAACTATTAAGTATTAAGATCTTAATACTTAAGGATTTCAGAATTTAAAATTCATGCTTTAGGAAAAATAATATGTCACTGGAATTATTATTTTGCTTAAGGCATTAACTTCAAGTAACTATATCAAATAAACAAAATACATTAATACTAATAACTCATGGAAGTGAGATTTAAATTCTAAATATGCTATTAGATCCAGAGAATGATATGTATGTGAACTTTTAGGAATTCTAGGGGGAGAAAAGGTTAGAAGAAACTATTGAAATAAGTGTTTCAATTTATACATACATGTTTTGTAAAATTGACCTTAGGCATAAATGTAGCATGCAGAAAAATGAATGTTAACATTAAGCTACTTAGAATTCAATCATCCACCCAGTACTGATATCCTATAGCTAATTTAAACTAACACACTTACACATTTCTGACTTTAGACTTCAAAGTTGAAGTGTGTAGGCTCTAATTGCATTCTAGCAATAATTTGCTAGAAATTTAAGCAAAAAGAGCTTTGAAATCTTGTTGGAATGCTGTTTATATATTAACTAGCTCAACATGTAATGTGATTAAACAAGTGAGCCTACAAATCAGTCTCAAGAGAAGAATATTCTTTGAACATCTGTGAAATTATTTTTCAATCATCTTAAATTTTATTTAAAATTAAATAGGGGTAACTTGAGAGTTCCCATTTATTCTCTTGTTACTTCTTCCTATTGCTAACTTAGTCAGCATATAAGGCCACAATTATCTTCTTGTTGCTAATCAAATTCATCTTGAGATGGCAGGATCATACAAAACTCAGTGTGTTTAGCAGGACTTGCCTTTCCTATGACATGGGGCTTCTGTCCTGAATGTCTGATACATGTTTAGCCATTACCCAGGATCAGGATCACACATAATTCTTGTCGCATTCTTCTCCATTGCTGTCTACCGTCAGCTGAACTGTCTGGCCAATTCTTCCCTCACACCATCTATTGCATCTGTCCGCAATACACATAAAGACACACATGCGCTCACGCATACGCATACACACATTCTATTTTGTTCTTCACTTCTAGTCTGGTTTAGAAAATTTTTAACTATCTCTAGCGCTCCACTTTAATTTACCCTGCATGTAAATGTCAAATTTATCTGCTGAGGAAAGATAATTTTCATTCCATTTTCTTAAATAAACCCAACCAATAACAACCATTTTATTTAACATTGACCATTTTACAGCAGGACCCAGTAGCCTTCATAATCAACAGTTTTCAACTCTTATCAATTTCTTAATCATTTCACTTTGGCCCTTTCATTTCATATTGTAAAGCTGGAGTTACTTAGATTGTTTTTGCTACCCAGAGTTGTGATGAATGGAATGTCATTGAAAACCATAAATTCTACTAATCAGTACTAAAATATAGACAAGATATAGAAGTGAAAATAGCTACTTCTTTACAGCTCAGGAAAGCAATTACTGCCCTAATAAAAAAATCCTTGTCAAATGTAATTTTTTAAAGAACAAGCTTTGTAAAACACATGGTTCTCAGGCACTGCTGCTAACAGTGCAGCAGTTTTGTGACTGCCTTATGACTAGTGAGTCCCCTTGATAGAATGCGTACATATGTTTTGCACAGGGTATATTTAAAAACAGTTTTTTTCCAATAGCCCCAGTCTTGGAATGACCCAACAGTATCAGCTGTAGAATAGATGCATTGTATTATAGTAATAGAATAGATATAATATTATAGAATAATAATGAATAATTAAAAAAATAATGATGAATTTCATTTAGAAATTAAAGAATACTGTATGATTCTGTTCATATAAAGTTCAAAAACACACTAACCAATCTATAGTTTTAGAATTAAAGATCATGGTTACCATGAAGGTGGGTAGTGGTTACTAAATGTGACTTGGAAGGTGGAGAGGGGGTTGGTTCAGTTAGCATTATTGACTTCTGTACTGACAAGCAAGCTTGTGTTCCTGTTGATTATTTCTTCCCTCTAAGCTCATTGATATCTACTCTTTTATCAAGTGGAGACCCTTCATGCCCTCTCCTCTTTTCACTTTGAAGTACTCTAATCTGATATTTAAGCTAAGCGTTTAGAAAAGGAGGATTCCCAGATATTTAGAGCTTTATACTAAGCAAAATAAGTTAGAAAGAGAAAGATAAGTACTGGATGGTGTCACTCATGTGGAATATGGAGAAACCAAAAAAAGGGTCAGATAAAGCCCAACTAAAAACAAATCCTATAAAGCTGACTATAGAACTGAGGCTACCAGAAGGGGAGGGGTGGGAATGGGGCAAGAATAAGGCAGGAAGGAAGCACAGTGGATTGTGATGATGGACCATGGGTGCGTTGGTTTGTGTGCTAAGGCAACATACCTGAAGGGGAGGATCCTACACCTATAAAATAATTGTGTAAACCAATATTAACTCAATAAAAAATATCATTTAAAAATAACAAAACTAAGTTCAATGACCTCACTGAACTAAATTAATATTTATTCATCCTAAACATGTTCATTCACTTAAACATTTTCTAGTGATTCTATAGAAGCTATTAGTATGACACATTCACTGGGAAATTCAAAGTATATAAGGCTTTCTTAAATGTTCAAATATTCAGATTTCTCCAGAATGAATATCTAAAATACTTGGTGATTGATAGGTTCTCACCTTGCCAGATGTTCTACCTGACATATTCTTAAGTAGAAAAAATAAAAGTTACTGAACATCTAAGATAAAATCTTCACCATCACACCAGGGATGTCTTTAGATTGAAATTCCAGTTGTAAAACCAAGTAACAATATGTTTGATTAAATTGGAAAGCCAATTTGCCCACCATGAGCCAGACAAGAGAGTCAGGTCAGGATTCAGGGCAACAGAAGCAAGCCTACGGTTCACCTTCCTGAGTGAAAGTCTGTCTGGCCTGAAGAAACAAGATCACCATGCTGAACATCGCACCCTTTATTCCAGATATTCAGGATGCCTGCAAGCTTAGCAAATGACAAAATGATTCAGTAGATAGGCAGCTTCCTTTACAGGGTGCCATCTTGTTTGGAAGAACAAGTTACAGGCACCAGTTAAACTGATAAGTGTTGGGCCAGGACCCATTAGGATGATTGAGTTATTTGAAATGTTTCTTAAAAAAAAAAAAAAAAAAAAACTTAGAAATACAAATACAAGTTGGCATTTAAATGGCTATTTCTAAATTTTCCTATATTGTTGTTGATGGCATTTATGAGAGAGGTTTGTTTTAGAAAGAGTAAAGATGACAGTGAATTTGGGCCAGAATGTTTGGGATGAAAAGGTGGGGTAAGAGTGAGGTAAAGGTCATATAGAGTCTTATAGGATATAATAGATGTTTCATACTTTTCTCTAAGTGAAAAGGGGAAGCTACTTGAGAATTCTGAACTAAGTTGTGACATATCCAGATTTATTGTCTAACATCAGCCATGTGCTAACAGACTGGAATGGGCAGCAGGGGCAGTGCTAACTATCACAGGTGAGCAACAGTGGTATCTTTGTCTGAGGTGATGATGATACATGGTAATGAACTATGAGTGTTTTGATTCTCCATGTATGCTAAAGACAAAGCAGAAAGAATTGGTGTCATATTTGATGTACACCAAGAAAATACTTTTGGACCAAACCTTCCTCATCTATACACATAATGTCTTTCTTGCAATTATGTTCTGAGGATTATAGGATATGATTGATGTAAAATTGTATTCAATAGTTTATTATATCCAGTTTCTCATCTCATCCCAACACAACTATAATTCACTGTGCTTGCACATAAAATATCTAGCTAACAGGTATCACATACAGTGATTTTCCTAAGTATAGAGGTAGGGATGGATTTGGGTGGACCCTGAGAAAGAGTTTAAGACAGTAGTTGGAAAGTCAGGCACATATGAGTAGAAAACAAAAGGCAAATAAGGGGCCATGAGATAGAATTATTTGCATTTAGTTGAATATTTTAATTCTGTGCTGTCAATGATGGATGAGTTAACCACCTACACATAAAGGTTCACAGGCAGTGATACCCTCTTTTCATTTGGGATGACCCTTAGCTTTCCTGAATGGTCCAAATAAAATACCTAGAGATATCTTTGTGCAATATATAATTCAGTAAACTAATTCATATGACCCTTTGGCTGGCTTGTACCTTTTTTCCCCTGTAGCAAGCAAACACTGGTGATGTCTCTGTTGCTACATTATGCCACATTTCATAGCCTCAGGTTTGTGTAAGGTTATTTATTTGATCACAATATATGATTTTAATAGAACCATGAATCATCTGAAAATTTTATACTTCACCTTGTAAATAAAATCAGTTTTTACACTATTCTTTGAGTGTATTACAAAAATAATTTCTGGCTATTTGTACCTGTACCTTACTTAGCATAGGATATCAGAAAATTCTGATATAAGTGCATTTCCATTTCTATGGATATAGCTTTAAGGTATATCAAAATTTGGCTTCAACACAGGAATTCTATAGAATACTTTTATTTCATTTAATAAGGCAATCCCTGATAATATGGCCCAATTAAAACAGGGTTTAGGGGCCTCCCTGGTGGAACAATGGGTTAAGTCTCAGCCTATGAAACTATCCAGAACCACCGCAGCAGGAGTTTGATTCCCAGCCAGCGAGCTTCCCACAGGGCACAGCAGACCTCTCCTGTCTCTCCTGCTGCTCCCCTCAGCAGTGTATTTCAGTTGATCTGTCTGTTCTGCTCCCCACTCTATCTCTGGTCAATCTTCTCACCACCCCCCACACATCTCTGATTTACACAACTGCTTGTATGCATAAATAAATACAACTTAAAAAAAAACAACAGGGTTAAATGTGTTTTCAGTGAAGATAATTTTTATGATAATAATTAGATCCATAAAGTTTACATTTGTGAAATACACTTAAGAACTGTCTTCTCCAAGGTAGTTGTATACATATTACTGTTGTTCTTTTCCTCCCTGATACAGAGAGTCCTTATGTCACTTTTACTTAGGCACAGACCTAATAGGTAAGCATTTGCTTTTGCTTGTTTTAGACATTATTCTAGTCCAGATCTGGTTAGACAAGCTATTGTGTCTATTGTATTAAGTCTAACAAATCAGGACCTAAAGTTACTGCACATTTTAGATGTAGATCATAGCAAATCTTCACAATCAGATTTCATATTCAAAGACATATTTTGACTGCTGACTCTGTATTTCCTATGTTGTGATAAAAGTGTGGCTAATTTAGAAGTTGGCCAAGCTGATTCAATAGACAAGTGGTATTAAATATCTTGAAAAGGCTATAGTAGGCAGAATATAAATTCTTTTTTCACAATGACACCAAAGCTATGCAACTGCATATATTTTAGTGCTTACAGAAAATGTGAAAGAAATTGTGTTAGTTAGTTTTTATAATTGCATGTCTTGGAAGGAGCCTGGAATAAAAGAATAACTATTCCATAAGTATGTGACTTATTTTGATATTCTATATTCAAATATATCAGAAAATATGGCTGTGTGGAAATATAATATTCCACCTCTAACTTGTTATGGCTATGTGGAAATATGATATTCCACCTCTAACTTGTTTTTGTGAATTAGGAAAGTACATAAGATTTTGCAAATACAAAAGTAAAAACAGCCATATGTCATCAAAATATTAAAATCTGCACAACTACACAGAGTACATGTAATTATAGTTTTTCTTCCTTTATAGATTTTAAGTTAATATGCCTTGTGCAACATTTTTAAGTACACATTATTTTCACAATTTAGTCATAGTGTTACTGACTTGCATTCTGTAATATGCAATATTGACTATGCAATCTAATGATTTGAAATTTGTTCTCCATTCCTTTCTCTCCTTTCTGAAGCAAAGTTTATCATTCCCATATACATAAGAAAAAAATGCTTTTTTTCACCTTGAAGTATTTAAGGATCATTTTAGCTCTTTATATTAGATGGCAAGAAGAAATATAGAGTTGGTTGATTACTTCAAGTTGGAAGGCAAAACATTTTAGTCAGGTTTTCACCAAAAACCTGAGCCCAGTGCAGCAATCCATTAAGGTTAAAATATGAAGAAAAAAAAGGTAGCAGCAGCTGGAGGTTTTCAGTTCCTTGATCATTCTGCCAGATCAGATTCAGTAATATGCTTTATGAAAACTTCAAATTTAAGCATTGGTTCAAGACACGGAAAAGGTGAAATTTGAGGATACCACTTGAGAGAGGCAACCAAGAAAACTGCACATCATTTATTGCTACCTATCTATTTCTAGTCAAGGTTATACTCAAATAAGCTCATTGATCAAGTTATCAAGAAGCCATGCACTTAATTAATACAGGTGTTTAAGTAATTTGACCACCAATAAGTGGTACTACAAATCAACAGAGGAAAGGAAGGCGCTTAGATAGTCTAGCTAATGCCTCGGCTGCTATTTCTTTCTAGCCTGTGCATCAAAATGATGCTTTGTTCATGTATGTCCTTTATCCCAAAGCAGAGTAATGGGGCTAGAATGACCTTATGACATGTGTGAAATGGTCCACAACCAGCTTAGTGCACCCTAAGGAAACAGTGACTGATATGTGCTTTTTGATGCAAGGGAGGCAGACTGTCCTTTTATGCTAACAGTGCTTTAGACATGACTTACATTCTCTGAGTTAGGGCTACATTATTCCTATCACTGCCTTCCGAGTTCTAGTCAACAAAGGTATATACAAGAACAGTTACCATTTATATCTAAAGCTCTAGCAAGTGCTTTTTTCTTATAAGAAATTTAAACATATCCTTATCAAAGCAACTTAATAATGTGGTAGCCTAATGAATGATTAAATGCATTTATAAGTTTATAGGATAAAACATGTTTACTTTTTCTGCAAAAATTGCAGCTTAGTCAACAGCTCAGTGAGCCATCCTTTATATCCAACAACTCAGATAAGACATCCTTATATGATGTAGAAGTTACAAATAGCATATGTGTTTGTCCCTATACTAACATACAGAGTATGTCCTCCCTCATTGTCCAGGACTGTTCAATATTCTATACAATTCAGCCACTTGGTATTAAAAACAGTTTTCCTGCTGCTTCTGGGGCAATAACAATGGACAAGAAATATTCCTGCATACTATGGACTCCAGTTGCATGTTGGAACATTTTTCTGAATTAAAACAAAATTAGGTGGTGAAAATCATTATGACTTTGAATAAAATAGATAAGATACTATGAAAATTCTTTATTTGAAGATACATGCAAAATAAAAATACTGTGTACTTCACTGTAAAATGTAGTTGTAATTCAGTTATCTGCACAAACAAAATCTTGGGCTTGAAGGAACGGTAGGGAACAGATAACAGAAGAGGGATTTAACAGAAAAATTAGGAGCATGATCTAGTGACAGAAAAGATCCATTCTGTGAAAATTCTGTGTCAGTATTCCCCACATATGATCTACAAATAGTCTATTTTTAATCAGCTAGGTTTTCTGAACTTCCGCTCTTAAAATAATTAAATAACAGAAACCAAGAATACTTTCACTTCTACTTGAGACCAAGTGAAAGGTCATGTGTCTTGATCAAAGGTTACTGTGTCTTGTTCATAAAGTAAATCTATAATATCGATTAATCCTGTGGCAAGATGCAACCACACAACTCCCACTTCAGAAGAAAAGTGGGAAAAATATATTATTTTAACACAGTTCTATTTGACCTGATGACCTAAAGTTACAAAGTTTCAAGATTTTACTTTCAGAGAACAATTAATGAATTTATTCTGATTTGTAATCATGGCCAAATGTTATACAGTTAGTTTGAAGTTTTATTGCTTCTAGAAAATTCTAGTCGATAATGCATTCCTAGAGGTTAAGAAACCAAGGATAACTGCCTCCAAATTAACCTTAAACACATATAGGCTAAAGAGATAGTTCCATGCTTTAAATTGTGTCTCTGGTTAATTATGTTCAGATTTTTCATGTTTGTTAAATTTGTGCTTTTTCTTTTAAACTAAAACAAAAAAAAAAAGCCCCTCATATTTTAACGCAGTAAAAACACAGTGAAGGAGCAGATTGAAGATTTGAATGGTCTAGTTCATTTAGCAGGCATAAATCTTGTTTTTAATTCTTTGAGACTATAAAAAGTTGCAGCTAGTCACTTTATTTTTTTTGAGGTAACACTGATTTACAATTTTGATGTATTTTAGAGGTATAGGATCTCTATGTCTCTAAGTGTGATGTCACCACACCACATCTACCACCAAAACACCCATAGTCCTCTGCAATAGCCCATTGTGCTCCCTCTCCATTTGTTTTTTGTTCCTCCTTCTCCCCTCTGGTAGCTCAGTTCTATAGTCAGATTTCTCAGGTTTGTTTCTAGTTTGACCTATCTGACCCTTTGGTTTTTTTTCTCTATATTCCACATGTAAGTGACACCATCCTATATTTTTCTTTCTCCTTCTCATTCATTTAGCTAGCAAAATCCCTTCCAGGCCCATCTATGTTATTGCAAATAAGAACAGTTTATCTTTTTAAATTACTGAGTAATATTCCATTATGTATATGTACCACATCTCCCTACCCACTCATTTGTTTTTGAGCATTGAGGTTGTTTCTATAGCTTGGTTATTGTAAATAGTGCAGCAATGAACAAAGAAGTACATGTTTCCCTTTGAATTAGTGTTTTTGTGTTCTTCTGTTATGTAACTAGGAGAGCAATTACTGGTCTTATGGTGGATCCATTTTTAATATTTTGAGAACTCTCCACACCATTTTCTATAAGGCCTGGGACAGTTTACATCCTTTCCATTGCTGTGCAAAGGTTTCTTTTTCTCTACATCCTTTCTAACACTTGTTTTTTGGTCTTTTTATTAGAGGCCATTCTCACATGTGTGAGGTGACAGCTTATTGAGGCTTTGATATGCATTTCTCTGCCAACAAGTGATAATGAACTTTTTTTTCATGTGCCTTTTGACCAATGACATATCTTCCTTAAAAACAAAGGAGCCAATAATACAGAGAAAGGAAATCCTCTTCAACAGATGGTGTTGGGAAAACTCTATAGAGACAGAAAAGTAGGCAAATCTCCAGTTGTTATGACAAAAACAGGAGAGGGGCCTTCCTAACTGAAGATGTAGCATCCCCAAATGGGAATGATCAGATGATCTATTCTTCATTTCAGTGTCCTTTTCTTTTCCAGTTGGTATTCCCATCCCATGCATCTTACACCTTCTGAAGTTGCCCCACAGTCCTCGGATATTAGCTTCATTTTTTTTTTTTGTTTGTTTGTTTTTGAGATACCTACTGATACCCCCTCTAGCTCAGAGATTCTTCAGCCCAGTGCACTAGTAAGCCCATCAAAGCTATTATCCATTTCTTTTTTAACTTCTCATTTTTAAAGATTAACTTTACTTATTTGTGCATACAAGAACCGGGGACAGAGGTGCAGGTGGTAAGAGGATTCACCAGAGACAGAGTAGGGAGCAGAACATGGGGATTTACTGAAATACACTGCTGAGAGAGAAGCTGGCGAGACAGGAGAGGTCTGCTGTGCCATTTGGGTTAAGAGTCCCTGGCCAGAATCAAACTCATACCCCAGTGACTGTAGCTAGCTTGATAGTGCTAAAACTTTAACCCCTGCGCCACCAGGGAGGCCCTCTTTTTGTCTTCTTAGGATCCCCATATCTTTGCTAACATTGTCTGTTTTTGTTTGCTGTCCACATATCTTTTAGAGTCCTTAACTTATTAATCACAGTTGTTTTAACTTCCCAGGCTGATAATTAGTATAATCCATGCCACATCTAGTACTATTGCTTGCTTGGTTTCTTCAAATCATGTATTTTACCTTTTGGTATAACTTGTAATTTTTTTCTGGGTAGACAGACATGATGTACCAGGTGAAAGGAATAGCTATAAATAGGTATTTAGCAATGTGGTATGAGTTTGTGGGGAGGGGAAGTACTCTGGAGTCCTACGATATATAATATATATTTTTTTTAATATATATTTTTATTGTTATTTATGTCTTTTACATTTTGCATTCCCCTTGGGTAGCCCACCACCAATTCACCCGTGATCCATCTCCATGGTCCCTTGTGTTCTTT
>PVIJ01015428.1:0-36553 GCA_004024925.1 Scalopus aquaticus
TGTGAGGTAGTAGTCTAGCTTCATTTTTTTGCATGTGGCTGTCCAGTTTTCCCAGCACCATTTATTGAATAGACTGTCCTTGTTCCACTGCATTTTCTTTGCTCCTTTGTCAAAGATTAGTTGTTCATAGATATGTGGCTTTAATTCGGGGTATTCTATTCGGTTCCATTGGTCTTTCTGTCTGTTTTTGTTCCAGTATAGAAAAACTGCATAGAAAATACAGAAATCCCATATATTTATTTCCTCTTCCCTTAACTAATTACAGTTTGTTTCTCCTACTATTAACATGTGACATTAGTGTTGTATGTTTGTTTCCATTACTGAATCAATTTTGGCATGCTATAACATATGTCTGTATTTGACATCAGGGTACATTCTTTGTACTTGTACAGTTCTGTTGGTTTGA
The DNA here is from genome assembly GCA_004024925.1 of Scalopus aquaticus. NCBI lineage: Eukaryota > Metazoa > Chordata > Mammalia > Eulipotyphla > Talpidae > Scalopus > Scalopus aquaticus. The sequence continues at coordinate 407 of PVIJ01015428.1, forward strand.
GAGTAGGAGGTCAACCTGTATGTATTCATTAAAGTATCATGCAAAGTACTTTCACTACCTTAATGTGCTCTACCTACTCACACCACCCTCCCCTCAAACTACCTGTGACCACAGATTTTTTTTTAGTCCATAGTTTTGTCTTTTCCAGAATGTCATATAGTTAAAATCATATATGTACTATTTTAAAACTGTTTTCTTTCACTTAGTAACATACATTTAAGGTTTCTCTATGTCATTTTGTGACTCAAGAGCTTATTTATTTTTATTTCTGAAAAATACCCCACTGAATGGACATACCACCATTATTTTATCCATTCACCCATTGAAGATATCTTGGCTGCTTCCTTTTTTTTTTTGGCAATTATCAATAAAGCTGCTACCATATTGCTGTGCAGTTATTTATGAGGACATAAAAATCCCTTTGGTATTTTTTTCATGTCCATAGGGTCAGTATTAGTGTCTTCTTTTGATTTCATTGATTTTTCTCTGTTAATTTCTTGTTTTCAATTTTATTTATGTTCTAATTATTTTTTTAGTTTCTCCTGCTTAGTTTGGATTTAATTTACTCTTTCTTGGGCCTCCCTGTTGGTGTAGGGGTTAAAGTCTCAGTGCTATTAAGCTGTCACCAGCCACTGTGGCATGAATTCAATCCCTGGCCAGGGAGCTAACCCATATGGCACAGCAGGCCTCTCCTGTCTTTCCTGCTGCACCCCTCAGCAGTTTATTTCTGTAGATCTGCCTGTTCTGCTTCCCACTCTGTGTCTGGTGAATCCTCTCACTCCTCCCCACCCCCGCCCAACACCTCTGACCTACACCCCAGTTCTTGTTTGCATAAATAAATCTTTAAAAAATAATAATAGTTTGCCTTTTCTTTCATAGTATTGACTGCTAAAGCTTACATTATTAATTTTAGATTTTTCTTTTTTCTAATGTTCACTCTGTTGTAAATTTTCCTCTAAGCACTGCTTTTTACTACATCTCACAAATTTTGATTAGTTGTGTTTTCATTTGTTCAAGATATTTTTAAATTTCTCTAATGTTTTTTGTTTTGTTTTGTTTTGTTTTTGATCCATGTATTGTTTGGAGTATTTTGCTTAATCTCCAAGTGTGCTAGGATTTTCCAGCTATCTTACTCGATTCCTAATTTAAGTCTATAGGAACCTAAGAGCATTATCTGTATGAGTTTGTTAAGATGCTCACCATAACTTTTTATACTGCTCTGAGTGTCTTTTCCAATTTAGCTGGTTGGGAATAAAATCAGCTCCACAAAATCATGTCTTTAAATGTTTTGATATTTCAAATAACTTTGCTGGAATGAAAAAAGACCAGTAGAGTGGGGTGCATTTTGGAGAAGAGTCTCCAATATTCTTAACCCAGTTCCTTGGCTATATATTAAAAGAAAGGGAAGGAGGAGGGAGGAAAACTATATGGAAGGGGAGGCAACAGTGGAAAACTTAAATAACAGGCCCAAATGGAGTTGTTCTGCCAAGCTCCATCAAGACTTAATATCTAACTTAATTGCAGTTTCAGCCTTTCCCAAAAGTGGAAATTTAAACTAACCAATCTGGAGTTTCTGGCTAGCACCAGTGAGGTAATCAGCATTATAAAAACTTCCCTGATTTTTTCTGAAGGAAGGTGGCCTAGCCTGAAATAATAATTCTTTTCTTTTGTTAACGACGACACCCTTTTCTGACTATAAAAACCTTGTTTTTTTATACAGAAATTGTTTCTACAGTTTCTTCAAGAGCATCTCTATTTGTGATGGGATGTTGCCAGATTCATGAATTGCTTAATAAAATCAAACAGATCTTTAAATTTGTTCAGCTGATTTTTTAAATATAATCACTAAAGTAACTAAAAAGTATGACTGTATGTTAAGTTAGAGATGACTGATTAGATATTTTAATTTATCCAGAAAAATATAAAAAATATAAGCATAGAGCAAAAAGTAGAGGCTATTTTTGGTTTAGCAACAGAATGTATATTGAACATGATGTATGACTTCAGGAAAATATTCATCATAATAGGGTAGTATTTTCAAAAAAGAATTGAAATTATCTGATGCGAGAAAAGTTCATGTGTCCTATCATTGTCCTATCATTTCTATACAAGGCTTTGAATGAACTTGAATTTGCATAATGATTTTGCAGTTATTTTATAGTTAGTTCCTAAAAATTTTCTTTCAAACAGTCTCATTAAAAGCTGGAAACAATTTAACAGGGACCTGTGACAGAGTCCCCATTTGATAAAAGGCTAGGGTTATTGTATTTGATATATGGGAATTAGATATATATGGCATATTCTTTAGAACTTGGAACAGATGATATAGAACATGGAATTTCCTTGTATCTGCCCATCAGTGGAAGAAGAACTCTGGAAAAGACAGTGTAAAGAATGTCCTTTTTGTATATGATTTTACTAAGATATGGGAGTTAGCTACAACTGGGGAGCAAATCATTATTATCTGGGGCTTTTAAAGGTTGAAGAGAACTTCTACATCTACATAAGAAGGTCTAGAGCCTGCCTGAGTTCCATGGCAAGGGTTTATTATGAAATCTCCACACGATACCTGGTAAAAAGAATTCATCATCTTTTCACTATCTTTTGTTTCTTTACTTCTAAGTTATCCAGATTCCACTATATTCTGTTAGCAGTAACAATTCAGATGCTAGTTGTCATTCTTTCTTGGAAATTATCTGGTAATTTAACAATATAAATTAGTTTAAGAGGTAAAATAGTTTTTATTTTCCTAAGGGCATTTCGAGAAAAAGAGTTGTAAATTAAATTATACTGAATCCTTACATACCATTGTGATGAAAATTGTGTCCATTATCTGATGATTGACTCTTGGTTTGTTTCAGGCAGCATCAGGAGGAAATGGCTTTTCTAAACTAACATATTAAGAACTTTTATTTCCTTCCACTTCTTACAAGTTGGACATTTTACTGCTCATTAGACTTTCTACCAAGAATAATTTAAGGGAACAGACATAAGAATAATTTAGCTGGTGAAAAGAATTGTCACAATGATTGATATAGTGGATAACAAAAGATTGCCAGTGTATGGGAATTTTCTTATTATAATATCTCCTCATGACTCATAGTTAGGGAAGATCTGATTATGCACACAGGCACTTCCTTGACATGTCAGGTATCATCATTATAATTCACAAGTGGTCTCCTTAGTGTAAGCTGCCTTATATTATTTCCTTAATTATGAAGACTTTTTTACATCAAAGGGGACTAGAATATACCACACCAAAATATGCCTCTTTGGTATTAGGATTATTTTGCGTTGATTATTTATTTTTAAAAAATAGCAGAACTAGGAAATTTTTTACAAAACAGAGTAGGAGTTACCAATTTGAATTGGAAATTTTCAGCTATAAATCAAATCTCTATTTGTAGAGGTGTCTCCCTCTCTGCACCAGGAACACGAGGAAGTTCAAATCTCCAGAAACTCTTATCAAAGGAGTTTATAAACCTCATAATAACACTAGCCTTATTTAGTGTGCCTTTCTTGGTAATCCCCCATAACTGTCCTCCCCTATCCAATATCTTATCTCTTTTCCTGAAGATGGTATTTAAGATGATGACTTGGGTCATTTCTGGGAGTTACGCAGTTTTACTGGGTATCTATCATGTATATAGGAGATATATATGCTATTGAACTTCTTTTCCTTATCTTCTGTTAATATGTCTTTTAATTATGGGGTAGGAGAGATCTCAATCAAAAAATCTGAAAGGGACCACAGACTCCTAATAATAAAGTAATCCTGGTGAAAAACTACTTGTTAAGTTTTTGTATATTTGTTAAATTTATTCCTATATTTCTAATTCTTGAAACTACTTTGTACATGATAATTTTTAATTTTGGTTTTACAGATTTTTTTTTGCTACTCTATTAAAATGTAATTATATTTATATATTGACTTTTTATGAATATTAATTAACTGTGCTTTTCTAGGATAAAACTCAATTATCATAATGGTCTTTGAATATATCACTAGATTTAATGTCCTAATATATATTAACAATCTCTGATATGGAGGATATTGGCTTGTATTTTTTTCTTTAAATGTTTTTTTATCAAAGTTATACTGATTTCAAATAATTTAGATATGTCCTTTCTTCCTTTATCGTCTGAAATATTGTTTATAATACTGGTTTTATTCTTTCTAAATATAAGGAAGAATTTTCTAATTCTTCAGAAGTGCCCCATCCATTTCTACTAAAGTGCTTGGTTGTTTATCTCTAAATTCCATAACATATCTGTAATAGGAATCAATTACAATATCTGGTTCATCTGTAGATTTGCCCTATTAGCTCTCTGATCTTTTGGAAATTGTAATGGGTGTTGCCTTCTACTTTTCTATTCATTTATTTCTTATTCCTGTTTGACTACTACTTTCTGTGATCATGCTGGACATTGTAGATGAGTTGTCGTGGAGACCATGAATTATATTATTGTCTATGCTGGAGGCATTTAAATTAGAGGTGGGTCATTTTCTTTGTTTAGATTTGTTATTTTGGCTTTCCAGTGATAGTTTATTTCAACTTTGCCTTAGTTCTAGAGTAAAGAACATGTTAAGGTAAGTATGCAGCAGGCCTACAGTGTGGTCTTTAACATCTGGGAAATCTCAACTGAGTATCTGTCTTACTTACTATGATGTCTGGATTCAGATTAGTCAGAACTCCAACTTATTCCCAATATTCCATGATCAGAAATCTCTACTCGGCTGCCCTTCCCTCATCAGTAATTCCACTGTATAATGCCTTGTGAAATTTCACCTTGTATCTCAAGGATTAGAGAACACATTGGCATGTGTTCAGGGCATTTCACTGAAGTTCCCTCCATCTTGCAACATATTCCACAAATTCCTGTAAGTTACCAGTCCCCAAACACAAAATTCTATTGTACTTGCTGTAGAGGCAGGAAGACATGCGGGGCAGGCTCCATATAATTCAGGCAGATGGGTTAAAGAGGAGTCCTGGAACCCTCAGTGGCTTTTTAGGCTTTTAATGACTTTTGTAGTGAGGCAACCAGGTACAGGGCAGGCAAGGGGGTCCCACAGGCTGGCAGGCCTTCTTTGCTGGCACCAAATCTTCACTCTTTTTGGGCTCCCTGGCATTCCCTCGTGGACTCTGCTGCACCCCGCCACAAGGTTCTCTGCCGCCATGCTGTTCTTGCAGTAGCAGCTGATATCCTCGGCCTCCAGGCCCAGGTTTGCCCACTAACAGACGCCCACTCCCTACTTCAGGTGCCCACCATCAGGTCTCTGTGCAGGGGCCTATCACTGATGAGAGGGCAGAAAATCCTGATCATTCTTTCATTTACCCTACATTTGCCAAGTGAGAATTCTCTTTCTCCTTTCAAGTATCATGCATTGGACACTGCTTTGGGAAAAAGTCAGGGTGAATAAAAAGTTTGTTTTTTTATTTTCTTTCTCAAGGATCTCAGCCTTACATTGACTGCTGTCCCATGCCATAAAATATTTATTTCACATAATTGGTCTAGTTAGAAAGTTAAATCCAACACCAGCTTCTCTGATAATACTGGAACAAGAAGCTCTGCCTTCAATATTTGGTTTACTTTCAATTAATACATTTTATATGTGTAGCCAAAGTGACCTACCAAAGTATAAATCTAATCATTCCATTACTATACTAAAATTGTTAAAATGTTCCTATTTATCTTTGTAATGAGTATACACCTCTACTGAGCCTTTTAGGTCTCTGACTAATAGGATCTCTGCCTTCCTAACTACCCTAATTCACACTATTCTCCACTTCACAAATTTCTTATCTAGTTGCATTAAGATTTGTTCCTCCCTCATTTTTAGATCATTACAAAGGCTAGTCCCTCTTCTTGGAAAACTAATTTTCCTTCTGTAGGATAAATGAAAGAATGATCAGGATTTTCCTCCCTACCATTAGCATTAATGACAGACCCCTGCAGTCCTACATGCATGCCTGATGGTGGGCACCTAAAGTAGGGTGTGCATAAGTGGGTGCGCCTGAACCAGAGGGTGAGCATATAAGGGGCAGCATCACAGAGCACCAACAGCAGCAGCAGAGAAGAGTGTGGTGGCAGAGGACCGTGTGGTGGGGTTGAGCAGAGAGGCCACGAAAGAACTCCAGAGAGCCCAAAGAGAATAAAGATATGCCGGTGCCCACCCCGGCAGCCTACCCTATACCAGGCTGCTTCATTACATAAGAATGTTAAAAGCCTAAAAAAGCCACCAGGGGCTCCAGGACTCCTAATCTGTCTTCCTGCATCATAGAGAACCTGCCCCATGCCTTGTGCCTTGCTGGCCTTACAGCTTTTTCTAGACAGATCCTATTCATCATTCAAACTAGCAGTTTTAGCTGGAATGCCTTTCTCTACCTCAGGAATAGGGAAGAACCCCTAAGTATCATGCCATCTAAACCCTTTATAATTCTGACTTTATAATTCATTGACCCCAATTTTTTTTTATTTGTGTAGTCATCTGTCTTCACTGCCCTATTTTTTTTTTTAAGATTTATTTATACATTAGAAGCTGGGGTACAGGCCAGAGGCGTGGGGTGGCGAGAGGGTTCACCAGAGACAGAGTGGGGAGCAGAACAGGCAGATCAGAAACACACTGCTGAGGGGAGCAGCGGGCGAGGCAGGAGAGGTCTGCCGCACCATGTGGGAATCTCCCGGCCGGGCGTCGAACTCGCATTGTGCAGTGCCGACAGCTCCACAGCGCAGCGCTCAACCGCTGCGCCACCAGGGAGGCCCTTCACTGCCCTATTGTAACCTGAATACACTGTCACATTTTTCTAATTTATTTCTGTAATCTTAAAGATTATCATAAAGCCTGACATATGATGGGAACTCAAACACTATACCTCAAATAAGTGATTAGCTGCCTTTCAGAGATACTTGTGTCTGTCTTGGATGGAAATAGTTAATTTTTTTAAAAAAATCAGAAATATTTACTATGTCCCAAGTGCTCTAAATAATACAAAGGTTTTCAAAGATGTATAGATTATGTTTTTTTTTATGAAAATAAAGTATAAAGTGGTAGGCAATTTACAAAGTATTTTGAAAGAAATATAAAAAGATGCCAAAAAAGTTTTTGCAGGTCATGTTGTGCCTTGTCAGTTTTCAGACTTCTAATTTTAGTTTTTCACATTACTAATTTCCATAGCTTAAAAATCTCTTCACATTTTATTTAGTTCCCTTTGAAAGATTTCTTTTCAGGGTGCTGAAATTCTTACTCACACACAATCGCTATTTTTAGGAAAAAGATCAGAAGTACTGGGCTTCTTCATTTCTTTCCCACCGCAGGTACAGAATTCACAAACCAACTTAATAGCTTAATAGAAGATTGACTCTTTCTTCCTCTAAATCATTTGAAGACAGTTTAAAAGCATTTTCCAGCATATTTCCAAAAGAAAATAGTATCCTTAGTAGAATTCCTAGGTTTTCTTACCATCTGTAACCTCTGAACTTGGTATCTATTTAGAAAGTTATCAGAAATCAGAATTTCTCATATTAGGAGAATATATTAGTTAGTATCCTGAAAACAGAGATTTCACATATTATTGAAGAATTTTGATATTTTGGAACCAAATTGGCACTGCATTGAGGTGTATCAACCATAGCACTATAGAGGAGGGTTTAGAGTATTGTGCCTTGATCTTGAAGAGCTAAGAGGAAAAACAGCCTGTGTCCTTCAGCTCCACAAACTCCACCACAATGAAGAGTCTCCAAGAGGTGGCAGAACATGTCTATCTCTTTTTTACTTGGAAAATTGGGAAAATGCTCAAGAGCATTTCTTGTTCTAGGTAAGAAGACACAAGGCCCTTTTTCTTCTTGATAAGTGACTATTTCCTCACCAAAAGCTACAGATGCACAGAATAATGATAAAATACAGACTTAAATGTTGCCTTACTGAACCTTTCAAAGACCCAGAAGGAGAAGAATGTGAGGAGTCTTAGCTGGCACTGAAGCTGTAGACTCTCGCAGTCCCAGGAAACATATGATGCTGGGATAAGATTGGAGAGAGGGCACTGTGTAATAGTTACATGTCCTCAGAAATTAGGCTCTTTTGCGATCTAGCCAGAAAAGGAATAGCAGTCCTGTCACAGAAAACAGCAGCAGCAGGAAGAGGAACACAAAGGAAATACCTATGGAGGTACCTCAAGGCCTCACCAGGCAGGGCCAGCTTAACTCTTAGTAAAGGAGAGTCCAGATTCCCAACTGGGTAGATGTAGAAAGTCTGTATTTGCTACCCAAATGCATACATGCTACCCAAATACAGACATTCAGGTTCTGGGTTCATGCTACAAAATCACTCATAGGTGTTTCCAGCAACTGTGATAGACTGCACATACATATATACCTCTCCCTCTTTCCTCAATCAGTGAAATGACCAAACAGGTGTGAAATGGATCACCAAATACAGAAATAACTGAAGAGGAGGTGAAAGTTACTCAGTTTGGAATTAGAAAACAATTGGGTGAGTGGTTCCTAACGGACTGGACCAAATAAATAAAACAAAGTATGCAAAGAACTAACCAAAACACAAATCAATTCACATTACACAACGCTCAAATTTAGAATTTGGAGACACCAATGAGTTGTGAAAAGAACGTTCAGTTGGGAATGAACGCCCCACAAAAGAGCAGAGAAACTTGGTTGATTCACGAAACACATTTCCATACCACCTAAATCCATGTGTAGAATGTAGTAAGTGCTTGTTAAATATTTATTGAAGAACAGATTAATGAATTCAAATTTGCATGAAAAGATATTAGACACCTACAACCTAATAGACAGGAGGTTTAACTACTGAGAGGGTAGAGCAGAGGGAGCCTTGGTTTAGAAGCACCAGCAAGGGGTGGGGTCAGTGATTCAAAAAGCCTCTCTACTGAATGATGGAACCCGAAATACCCTTTTCTTTGGTCTCAGAAACTTGAAGCCAGCTTCATATTCACTGGGGAAAAGTACCAGAATTTTCTCTGGGTATACAATCATAACAGAGGAGTTCTACAGATACTGCTAGGAATTCCTTAATAAACATATAGTTGCACCCCCCATAATACATCCCACCAAACATTTGTATATTCTTCTCTCTCTCTCTCCCTCCCACCCTCAATCCCTCCCTCCCTCTTCTCCCTTTAACCCCCCAACCCCCAACTGTGTTTGTATTATTAAATACAGTGGTAGATCACCAGACATTCGATCAAAGTCCCTAAGATAAGAAAGATAAAAATCAACAAATAGAAAATAAAAATGAAGTTTGGAAAATAGGGAGTGCATAGAAGACTGCATTAGGAAAAAAAGCTACATTATGTTCAGAGAGATAAATGAAGTTACTACTTCCATGAAAAATAAGGCAGTTATGGGCCTCCCTGGTGGTTCAAAGGGTTAAGTCTCAGCATTATGAAGCTATCAACAGCTACTGCAGCACAACTTCGATCCCCAGCCAGAGAGCTAATGCACTTGGTGCAGTAGACCTCTCCTGCCTCTCCCGCTGCTCCCCTCAGCAGTGTATTTCAGTCAGTTTGCCTGTTCTGCTCCCCACTCTGTCTCTGGTGAATCCTCTCAACCCGCCACCCCACACACCTTTGACCTACACCCCAGCTCTCGCATGCATAAATAAATAAATCTTAAAGAGAAAAAACAGTTACTAAAAAGTAGAACATTTACAGAACAAGAGTACCCTTAAAAAATAATAAATATTACAAATGAAAAATTGAGACATTTTGGAAAACAAAGCTGAGCAAATCTCTAATCCCAAATACAAAGAAAGGCAAACTTCATGAAAAGAGAATACAAAAGTTAACCCAGTAGATCACATTTGCAAATAAAGTAAGTTCTAGAAAGAGGAAAAAGAAAGAACAAAATAGAGAATACCTTTGTAGAAGAAATAATTAAAAAAAAAACAAAAGACCTACTATCTTCTTTGCAAAACAAAGGAATAAGGAACCATATTGAAACTCAGAAATAAGGAACTTTAAAACCCTCAAAACAAACAAACAAACAAAATTCTAAATACCCTAAATGAAGATGCAGGTGACATATAAAATATCAGGCATGAGAACCAAGTCAGAATTCTCTAAACAAAACAGAAACAAGCAAATATAAACAAACAAACAAACAATAACACTGAAAACTAGAACACAAGAGAATAATACTTTTATTAAAGTTTTGAGAAGAAATTATTTTCAACCTAGAAGTTCCGTTTAGGCCAGATTATCACCTTTTAAGAAAACAAAAACACCCAGGCACCCTTTTGGAAGGTGCTAAACAATTTGTTCTCCAAATAAAAGCATAAACCAAAAAAGTATAAGACAACGGAATCCAGGAGACAGAACATGGGAAAAGCTGTAGGAAATTTCCTGGGTGACAGGCGGGCATTAGACCCCAAGTCCCACCCACCCAAATTATAATATGTGAACATGGGCTGTTTAAAAAGAAAAAAGCAATGAAATTGATAACCGCTTGTGAAGTCTGCATATACTGAGAGAGAGGATTTTCATATGTCTGAGACTTTAAGGGTGATTGCTGTTCAGTACATAAAAACCTACGCAAAGTCTAAAAGGAGATGTTTATTAAGTCTAGGAAAACTTGTATGAGAAATAAAAGTTACAATTTCAAGGTATTCCTGAGTCATAATTATCTCTCATTGGGAAATAATGAGTACACAATCCTAAGGGTGCACGCATTGAGTACTGAACAAATGTGAAGTAACTCTTAGTTGGGGAGAGGGAATATTTGTGTGTTTGGGGGGATAGTTGCCTAAATTTGCACAGTAGAAAAAAATAATTTTGTAGGGGCAGCGAACTTTCCTTTTTTCCTTTTTAGGTTATTTGGCTGGTCTGAAAATTAAAGGACATAAAACAAACTAACATAAAAACAAACAAACAAATATCATATGTATGGGAGCCCCAAGGACATGGGACCAAAAGCCATTCAAGCTGTTGAGCTTCCATGCCTCCTGGAGCTTCCAAAAGGGGTCTAGGGCTTTTAAAAGGGAGGAAGAAAAGTCACTGGAACATGGAGACAACAAATGTTACGTAAACAAATGTCTTTCATGCCATGCTGTTAAGTCATCCTGAGATAGAACATTCTCTCTGGCAACAGTTAGATTTCTGATAGAGACCCCCCTCTCTAAATTGCTTTTAGAATTCACTGAATGTGAATTTTTCTCATTGCCAGGCCATGTAGACATGAGAAAGTAAATAATAAAGTTTTAACAATGTCAAAAGAGTTTTCCGTTGAGAAGTGGTAATCTGTGTGGATTGCAAAGCACAATAAAAAAGACTGTTGATTTTGGCCATGAACCTTGTAGAACTGTTTTTTTATACTCCATGCAAGTATATCTTTGATAAAAATTAAATCAAAATTTTAAAAACTCATCAGTCCTTTAACATAGATACTAAATAGCTTCAAACATATATTAAATATAGCTCTGTTGCCTAAATTCAAATTATTTTACTCTCATCTAGTTGTTCCAGCCCCATTTTTAGCTTTGGCTTAAGTTGATTTGATGCCACTAGGGGATGTCTCAGAGGCTCAATGTTACTTTGGGGCGTGTGAAAACACACACACACACAGACACACTTGCTGTATATGCACAAGGGAATGTTGGAAAGATAAAAACTCGTGAATCTCATCAATTTCTGGGAGAGGGACAACAGTTCTCAGGGAGAATTACATCACAACATAGATCTTTTGCATAACTTGCATTTTTTGTTTACTACATGCTCTTTTTTTTTTAAAGATTTATTTATTTATGCATACAAGAACTGGGGTGTAGGTCACAGGTGTGGAGTGGTGAGAGGATTCACCAGAGACAGCCTGGGGAGCAGAACAGGCAGATCTACTGAAGTGCACTGCTGAGGGGAGCAGTGGGCGAGGCAGGAGAGGTCTGCTGCCCATGTGGGAAGCTCCCTGGCTGGGTATCAAACTCTTGCTACGGTGGCTCTGGATAGCTTCATAGTGCTGAGACTTAACCTATTGCGCCACCTGAGAGGCCCTGGTTACTACATACTCTTTAAAGAAAATTCTTATTAGAAAATAAGATTTTACAAAGTTAAAAAAAAAATGCACCCCGGGCCTCCCCGGTGGCGCAGCGGTTAAGCGCTGCGCTGTGGAGCTGTCGGCAGCGGTGACGCGAGTTCGACGCCTGGCCAGGGAGAATCCCACATGGGGCGGCAGACCTCTCCTGCCTCGCCCCGCTGCTCCCCTCAGCAGTGTATTTCTGATCTGCCTGTTCTTCTCCCCGCTCTGGCTCTGGTGAACCCTCTCGCCGCCCCATGCCTCTGGCCTGTACCCCAGCTTGTATGTATAAATAAAAAATAAATCTTAAAAAAAATGCACCCCAAAATGCATGTCTACTTTCATTTTTTTCTCTCTGATTACCTATTTAATACATATTTTGGTACAGCTGAAAATCTATTACAGGTTATTTTTGAAGTATATGTTTGTTGCCAATGCACAAATTAATGAATTTGGAAAAAAAACTATTAGGCGAGCCAGATATATTTCTTCTTTCTCCTTAATCTTCTGAAACATGTTCACATATTTGTTATAATAGTGTAATCTAAGTTTTGACTCACTATCCCAACTCTCCCGATTCTATTAGATCCATTTAATATTCTGCTATGTGGATGGTTAGTGTCTCCTTTAACCATTCCCTAATACAAAGTGACTTTAAAAACCAATTTGTTCTGTTTCAGCCATGTATAGTTTGAATTACATTTTCTGTAGGTTTACCAGTAGGTGGTGCTGAATAGTAGCTGTAAATAATCTGATTTTAGACAATTGCTGGAAGAAATATGCTCTAATCACACATTTCTGTAGAGTGATATCACTAAGCCAAATCAGAGAAAGCACTTTGAACTGCTTTTCCAGGCTTGAAGATGGCTTTCACTATTCCATTGATATTCTCTTGTATTCTTCCTCTTGTGAGCATCTCCAAACAGGTTTTAAAGATGTTTGTCTGGAATAAGAGTTATTGTCTGTGATCCTGCCCAAGATGAGATGCAAAATTCCTACAAGGGCCCCCCATCTTGATATGGCATGAAGATTATTTCAAGGCGAGATCAACCAAGGCCCTGCAAGCTCGTGAGAACCTTTAAGTATCGTGAAGAATGAAAACTGGAGTTGCCACCCAGAATTGGGGGTTTTACCAGAAATAACATATTTTTTAATTATTGTATTTTTATTATAATATTTTTACTAAGTTAACATTGGTTTACAACACTGTATGTGACCCAGAAATACATAACCCCACCTCTTCAGGTATATGTTAGCACAACACGCCCACCACCAAGGCACCCATAGTCCTCCACTAGAGTTCTTTGTGCCCCCTCCCCCTTTTCCTCTCCATCCTCCCTCTCCCTCTAGAAGCAGATTTCTAGGGTTTTGTTTTGGTTTGGTATTGTCTTACTCTTTGTCTCTCTATATTCCTCATATGAATGAAACTATTTGGAATTTATCTTTTTTCTTTTGGATGATTTCACTTATCTTAATCCCCTCCAGTTCCATTTATATTGTTGCAAATGGCAAAAGTTAATTTATATATACAGCCGAGTAACGTTTCACTGTGTATATACCACATTTTCTTAATCCACTCACTTATCCCTGGGCACTTTTGTTGCTTTCCATAACTTGGTTATTGTAAATAGTGCTTCAGTGAATATAAGAGTGAATACATCCCTTCAAATTAGTATTTTGGCATTCTTTGGATAGATACCTAAGAGTGAAAATGCTAAATCATATGGCATATATTTATTATTTATTTATTATTATTATCATTAATTTTGAGGAAGCTCCATGTTGTTTTCCATAAGTCTACATTCCTACCAACAGTGTATGAGCGTTACTTTTCCTCCCCTTCTTCACCAACCTTGTTTCTAGTCTTTTCAATAAGGATTACTCTCATGGTTATGAGGTGGTCTTTCACATTGTATTGATTTTCATTTCCCTGATGTCAGGTGATCATAAGCTGTTTTTCATATGTTTGTGGCCACCTGAATGACCTCTTTGGAGAAGTGTCAATTTAGCTCTTCTGTCCATTTTTTTAATTGTATTTTGTTGTTGTTGTTGCTGCTGTTATTGAGTTGTATGACTTCTTTGTAGATCTTGAATTTTAACCCCTTGTCAAATATAGGATGTGCAAATATTTTCTTCCCAGAAATAAGCTTTCTATTGAGAAACCTGTCTAATGTCAGGGCAAACATCTAATTACAGAGCATCAGGTCTTCCTCACCCTCTCCTGATCAAATGCTCCTCTTTTTATCTCAGGTTCCAGTTCTTATCTCACGTTCAGGAGATGTAGCCCATCCCAGTTCTTTTTTCACTTACCTTGAAATCCTCATTTTAATGTAAATCTCACATACATATGTAATTAGGGTTTTTTTTTTTTTTACCTCCTATTAATCTGTTTGATGTTAATTTGATTATTCCACTAACCTGAGAAGAGTCCAAAGAGAAAATTTCCTATCTGCCAATAAAACCATCAAATGCCTATTTTGTGATAAGCCCTGTCCTGGTCCTTCCATTAGATCATCCCGAAATATTTCTCACAACTGTATCATAGGTGTGTTAATTTCCACCTGTACAGATGAGAAAACCAAAGAAGCTTGAACAACTAAGTGACTGTTTAACTTTATACAACCAACATGTTGCCAAAGCAAAAGTTTGAAAGTAGCCCGAGAGACATAGGCTGCTCCATGATTAATTGTTCCTCTCCAGGAAAATCTTAACATCCCCAAGTAATTGCTCATTGATCTATGAAAAGAGGGTGCTAATATGTGACTCTCTAAGTTATCTTGATGTGAAATGAGAAAAACATGCATGATTCCTAACAACATACTTGCCAGCTCAATATAAAAACATTGCAAATACAAAAAAAAAAAAAAAAGGCCAGTTAACATCTATCCTCTCCCCTCCTGACTCCAATACCTCACAGACGCACATCCTTTCTATCTATTCCCTTCTAACTTAAGATTCAGAGGAGTTCCTACCCCTATAATACCCTCAAAATTTCTATTTCTTTAATCTTCAGTACAGCACAATCCTCACTCTGGATTAATTGCCACTTTCTAGAAGAAATCAGGAGCAGTCTTTTCAATCACAGGTTGCTAATGCTCCACATTCTCCCAGGACTAGTGTTTAGTGGGTGATAATATGTCCTATATACAATCTTAACCTTTAAATGCAAGCTAGTGTTCTATTTGATTGGCTACTTTATGGCAAACAGCATAGTCACTTTTTCTTTTTATTGTGGGAAAATATAACTCAACTGTTTCTTCTCAAAGGAGTTACTCTCATTTGATATTTATAGATTCCTCTTCCCTCCCCCATGTCCATTTAACGTCTTGTTAGTGCTGGCTTACCTTCAGGGTGAAAGTAGAAGGCTCATTGCCATCATTTATCATATCTACTTTCTTATCACTGTAGCATGCTAATGCATCACAGGTTAATCTTTTCAAAAGGATATGTAGCCAACTCTCCCAACTCATTCACTTTGCAGAGTCTACTTTCAAAAAATATGCTTGGAAAAGCCTATGTACAGTAAAATACTTTACAATAAAGTATTTCACACCTACATATTGAGAAGAAAGGAGGGTTTTATTTTTCCCCTGTCTCCTCTCTGTCCCCATGAACCATGCCCTGGCTATTGCTTTATGCAATTTTAATAGGCTTTTAGAATTTATCTTTTTTTTTTTAATTTTTTTTTTTTATTTATACATACAGCTGGGGTACAGGCCAGAGGTGTGGAGCGGCGAGAGGCTTCACCAGAGACAGAGTGGGGAGCAGAACAGGCAGATCAGAAACACACTGCTGAGGGGAGCAGCGGGCGAGGCAGGAGAGGTCTGCTGCACCATGTGGGATTCTCCCCGGCCGGGCGTCGAACTCGCATCGCTGCTGCCGACAGCTCCACAGTGCAGCACTTAACCGCTGTGCCACCGGGGAGGCCCTAGAATTTATCTTCAGAAAATTTTAGAGTAGACTGAATTTGAACATTTTGGGCTAGCTATTGGTACTTTATTCACTGGTGCATATCATTAGCTAAAATGTGGACCACTTATCGTCAGACATTTAGAAATGGTAAATATTAGTCCTATATGAAAATGGCCTATTTTTTAAAAAATTAGCTAATATTTGTGTGTGTGTGTATATATATATATATGTAGTGTGTGTGTGTGTGTGTGTGTGTGTGTGTGTGTGTGTATAAATAAAAAATAGAATTGGAGCAGTCTTTCCAGCATGCACAACTGTAGGTATCAATAAGGTAGCAGGTTTAAGAGGAAATGCTATTTCCTGGCTTCCTAGTGTGTCTGACAGGTCTGTCAACTAGAATGCTACAAACGAACAGCATCCCAAGGTTTCCAAGTTTCCAGGGCTAGGAATAATGAGCTAACATGGAACAAAGTGGATTAGATTGATTCAGCAATATAAATGAACTCAGAGGATCCTCCAGGGACTGACTGACTGACTAAAGTAGCTCTGGTAATTAAAGGTAGTCTTCTCGAGAAATGGATGGTTTGCATGTGAGTCTGGGACATACACTAGTGGCTCCTAGATTGTGCAATGCACCAAACCTGGCATAGGGATCTGGGGATGCATTTTGGAAAGTACATTTTCAAGACAGGGTATGGCAGGAAACTCAAGAAGCTATTATCTCTAAGCCTCCTGACTGCTGTTCCTGCTACTAGGTTTACTGTAGTCTCGTCCCCACAGTGATAGGCATGCTGGTGTCCCCAACAACACTACAAATGAAGTCAGTAGCCACCAATGCAGGGACAAATACTAAGAGTCTGACTACACTGTAGACACTGTATTTTACTCTGGCCACTAAGTGGGATATTGAATTTTATTTGTTCATTCATAAGATATATCCAACTCAAGACAAAGGGATAACTAATATCATTGTGAATAAGGTATGACCCAGAAAGTTAGCTCAAATTAGTATACACGTGGTTAAGATCATCAGTTTCAGAACCAGAACATCCCAATTTGTATTATACTTCACTCCCTTATTGTATAATTTTAGGAAAGTTTTCTCATCTATAAAATGGGAATTATAGTAGTTTCTATTTCACTGGACCATTTTGAAGATAAAATGAGTTGAACTTTAAAATGTGTTATGTCTGGTACATAATACATCTTTAGAAATGTTAACTATTAGAACTGGGCTGATTCAATATGGTTCTATAGGAGGATGAAAGAAAATGAACACTCCTCAGCAAGTTCCACACAGACACATTTCTGAAAACCTGATGCTGTTTATCACGTATCAGCCATGTTTCCCTGTGGTCCTTACCAATCACCAGGACACACAGAGCACTTTTCTTACAGTTCTACTTACTTCTGCCCTGTTGCAGGTGTCAGAGTCAAAACTTTTTTTTTTTGGTTCAGTGTTTCAATACATATCATTCCTCTCCCAAAAAGCTGTCTACAAAAGTCATGATTTTTACAAAAAACAGCTAGAATACTTCTTCACATGGATGACAATTGTGTATATAGTAAAAGCAAACTACAGAAAAGCTATTAGAATTAAAGGCCATTGGATAATTTATTCTTATCTGTTGGTTACAGTTGGAAAATAAAATTTAAAAGCAATGTACAATAACATCATAATATCAAAAATCTTAAAATCTTAGTAGAAATCAACAGTAAGCTATGTAAAATGTATAGAAACATTATTGAGAGGAATTAAAGTAGATGTATTTATCTACCATGTTCATGGAATGAAAGACTTACTATTGTCAAGATGCCATTTTTCTCTGTATTGGTGTGTTCAAGCCAGGCTGCCGTAGAGGACTGCCAGGGGACAGTTCCATGTCACTTGCCACTTCACAAAGTTTGATTTTTTTCAGCCTATAGCCAAGTTCTTTCATCATTACCCTGTTACCAATGCCTACCAAAGAGTCCACACATGTCCTTCTATCTTCCCAGTAAAGGGCCAGAAAATTTAAAACAGAACACGTTTCTTCATACACTTTCAATGACTTGTAACAGGACCAGTGTATGCCAGATCTAAGGACTGCTAACTCTACTGATGCCTGCCCTTATGCCCCAACTTTTCAAAACCTAGATTTTCATAAAGCAGAACCATTGACCTGTGAACAGAAACCCTGTTCATATCATTGAGAACAGTAAATGGAATCAGAAATGGAATCACTGGATTCCAGGGGGAATCTAGGGACTCTCAGGCCAACATCTGAACAAGAGTGTGAAGCATTTATTCTTAAATTACCCTCTGGTCAGTTCTCAAAAGCAACCAACAAACATGACTCCTCCTGGCCTTCGATAAGCCCCTTGTGGTGAATTTTTCTCTGCTTCATTTTGCATTTGCTTTAATCTCTCTGATATCTGGCTTCACAATGTCTCTTAGCCCATTGGGTGTTAACCTCCAAATGTCCTTTCTAGATTTCTCTTCCCATAACTACTCCCTGACTTTGTAGTTTCCATTGTGTTGAATGAGAAAATTCTCTCTGTGGTCTCTGGTACTAGCAAAATCTACCTGGGCCATTCAAACCTTCAAATCACAGAATTGTGATATATAGAAAATAGGACATAAACTAAAACAAATACCAAAAAAGTAAAAGAAAAAATATAAAAATTTATTTCAGAAGTTAAACGTTTTATTAGGGAAACTTGAAAAAAATATTAGTGATAACCACTAGACATTATGTTCAGAGAAAGAAGAGGCAGAAGTTAATAACCATATTGGTAGGAAGCAGTGATAAAGCAATGATAAAATAAAAGTAAAACTACTTTTTTTCTTTTTCTTCAAGGAGAATACTTTCCAAACTGAAACACAGGGAACAAATGCACTTCAGAGGAAACTGAAACTCAGGAGAGGTGAGGAGGTAGTCAGAAAGCCCTCAGAGATCTTAAGTAAAATTTTTCTCTAGATCAAGAAGAACAACATCCAAGCATTGACACAACTTGTAGTTGTGGTTGCCCAATCATTAGCAAAATGTTTAAGAATCACAAGCAATAAAGGAGACCTACAAAACTGAGTATGAACCACACTCAGACGAGGTATAAAGATGCCAGTTTTCACTCATTCACTGTTGGTGGGAATGTAAATAAATTAGTGTAGCCTTTCTGGAAAATGGTATGGGTATGTTTTAAAAAACTAAAAATGGAAGTGCCATATGATGTAGCAATACCACTTTTAGGTATTTATCTGAAGAATATGAAAGGACTAGTGTGAAAAGATTTATGCATCCCTATGCTCATAGCAGCATTATTGATAATAGCAAAGACGAATCATTCTAAAATCCCACTGACAGATGACTAGAATGAAATCATGGTATATATACTCAATGGAGTACTATGCAGCTATTAAAATGATGAAATAGCATGAGGTGATTACGCTAAGTGTAATAAGCCAGAAATCGAAAGATTAATTATTAGATGATTTTACACATTTGTGGATTTTAAATTACCAATGAAAACTGGGAAAACACAACAAAAGTAACCCTCAGACTCTGGAAAAATATGATGCTTACCAGAGGGGC
The DNA here is from genome assembly GCA_004024925.1 of Scalopus aquaticus. Lineage (NCBI taxonomy): Eukaryota > Metazoa > Chordata > Mammalia > Eulipotyphla > Talpidae > Scalopus > Scalopus aquaticus. The sequence continues at coordinate 19,930 of PVIJ01015428.1, forward strand.
TGGGAGGTGAGGGTAGGTAAGAACAGATAAATGATATAATGTGTAGTGTAGTAGCATGGTAGTTTTGGTGGGGGGGGAGCAGAGCATGCATATGTCAAAGTATGAAGTTGTATTCCTGAAATTAAATAGTTATGCAAATGAATGGTAAATCAATATAATTTGATTAATTAAAAAAAGATATTGGTTCTGCAAACTACAGATTAGATAGCTTGGTGATAAATTCTTTTGGATTTCTATAACCAGAGTACTTTGAAAAAAGATGAAATTATACTACTTGAATTGTCCATCATCTAGTAAAAAATGTTCCAGCATAGTCATTTACACATTTAATCATCACAACATACCTTAAGACAAGACAGGTATTACAATTCTGATTTTCAGTTTTATGTTTTTCTTTTTTTTTTTTATAGATATAGAAGTTGACATTTGGGAGAGATTAAAGTTAAATTGTGTTAGAGTATATGATACTATCTACCAGGACTGATTTTATTACAACTCTCCAGGCTTTTCCAAATTCCATTTTGATATTGGGATGCTGTTATTATTGGCTATTATGGACTAGGGTGGAGGAGTATGGGTGCTTTGGTGGTGGGATGGCTATGGTGACCCCACCTCAGAGGAAAAATCCTATACTGTCAAAATATTAACCAGGATGTGAAACAATGGTACCTAAAAAAAAAAAAAAAAGTTGGCTAATGGCCAAGTAGATCTAAAAAGAATGAGTAAAGATCAAATTAACAGTAGAGAAAGTTTTTCAGATTTAACGGTAACCATTTTATACACACACTGTAGGCAAAAGACAAATCTGTGGCAACATATGATTTAAAAAAATTTCAGTATCTTGAAAATCAGAAAAAAAAATGAAATCACTCAAATAGAAAGCTGGAAAAGTGGAAAATTAGTATATAAGAAAGTTAATAATAAATAGAAACGGAAATTAAAAGAAAAATATCAGATGCACAATAAAAAGAAAGGTTCATAAATCACCATGCTAACAAAGATGAAAGGAAATGAGAACTCCAATATACTCAACATGGTTGTGTGAAACTATTCAGACTTTCTACTGGGTAATCTGCTAATGTATTCCAAAATTTTAATTTGTATGTTATTTAATTCACTTCTGAAATTATTACATGTCTAAAACTTTAGATTAAGAAAGCTTAGTATAAGTACCTGAGGAGGTATATCCCAATATATGAGTGCCATTTAATTATAGTGGAAAAAAATTAATACAGCTTAAATGTCAACGAATAATGAAAACATTAAATAAATTACAGTAATCCATATATACAGTGGAATAAGAGGGATGTATTCTTAAGAACAAGGGACATTTGTTACATTTTAAAATAGAAATATATAAATGGTATGTAAATTAAAATATTGATGCATAAATAGACTATTCATGAAAATATGTGCATCAAAATTCTAGGAAGGTAAATAATAAATTGTTAATGACTGTTATCCCACTGTTGCAGAATTTCTGGGAAACTTTTGGTTACACTGAAATTTTTTCTTTTAACCACAATGTTTATTTTAAGAGATATTACCCCGTGAAAGCAAGAATAATGTACACGTGTACTATGGGATTGCAAGATTCTATACTTGACTCTTAAATAACTATTTTAAATTATGTTCATTGAGGTAAAGGTGGTTTACAACATTATGTAAGTTTTAGGGTTGTAGGTTCACATCTCTATAAATATATCTTGTTACACGAAACCCACCACATACACTTAAATTTCTGATCCTACCCCTCCTTAAAGCAAAACTATCACAAGTCTCTAACCCATTAGTAATAATGAAATTGATATCACAAAAGAGATCCCTCCACTTCTATAAAAATTCATGGACCCATGAGTGTATGCATTAGCACATACACGCATGCACAGACAGAGCCATGGTTGTTGCTTATTGAGTGGTATTTACAACTTTGCCTAAATTACTTTTAGAGACCAAATCATGATGATATGCCAGCTCAGTATTAAAACATTTTCATTAAACAGAGAATTTAGAGTTATTTGTTGGCTTCATCGTGTGAATAAAAAAACTAATAAATCAATTCCATTCTAGGTTGAGTCCATCATTTTGAATAACAGTGACAACAGAAAATTATGGGTTTATGTCTTATCTGGGAACCTCATAAGTCACAAGTACAATATACTTAAGGCACTTTGAGGTCTCTCAAGTAAGACATATGAAGCTATTACTCATTACAATCGGTGAGCCAGATCTACTGTGGCTTTTAATGACAAATTGTAAATATTTCAAATTTTATTTTTAAGAAGATTCATTTAACTCAATGCTATGTGATATGTGCGCGCATGCACACACACACACACACACAGGCACACACACACACACGCACGCACTCATAGCCTAGAGCTACACACTTACTCGGTGTTTTTCCTGAAAGAGGCATTGGAAGAAATGACATTTATATAGAACTGCAGAAATAATACACAGTAAAGGACACTAAGCAGCTATCAGTTTGGTTTCTCCTCAGGTTGTATTTTAATGATTTTTAACATCCATGTGAATTATTTTCATCTGTGAGCTAACTTGTTTTACTTTAATAGTGTTTGGTTTCTTTTCATCCTTTTTAAATCACCCAATTTAAATTTATGAAAACTTAGGATGTAAAGCACTGAGTCTGGGTGTCGGGAATATCAGGATTCTAGTCTTGGTTGCTACCCTGCTGCTCTTTCAGGCAGTGACCTTGAGCAGAGCTCTTGCCCCTCTACTGCTCAGTCCCTCATCAATAAAACAAAACCATTGGATGGGTGGATCACTAAGGCCTTTCAAGCACATCCTCCATCTGTGCCTGTTTAAACAAGAAATAATTTAGGATTTGACTGACAACCTAGGTCAACAGTATGCACTAAGGACATGAAAAACATTTAAAAGCCTCTCCTATCAAGTTGGATGTCTCATGTAGAGTTTTCCAGAAACAGATTCTGCATCAAGGATTCATTCAAAAGTGATTTGTTAGGAAAACTAGTAAGGAAGTGAAGAAGTGAGATAGGGAAGGGATGGATGGAAGTCAAGTTGGAATGTAGGGCAAAGCAAAGTCTCACAGGGTATTGTTAACTTTGGCTCAATTCCACAAAGTGCTCTACAGACAGAGAAAAAGGTGGCTGTAATCAGGGACAAGGGAGATGGAGCATTCATACTTTCTCCTCCAAAATTCATCAGACCTTGGTTAATGACTTGCACCCCAGAGGGTTCGGAATCTCCAGACATTTAGGCCTTGAGCATCTCTACTTATCTTAAAGCAACCTTGACAAGGAGGCAGAAGCTGGCTGCTGGGAATGAAAATTATCAGGAAATTGAAATGCACCAAAAGAGTAAAGGACATGTGACAAGGGTACAAAAACCAGCAGGCCGAGCTACCATTATCACCCCTTTGAAAAGGCAAGCGTAGGAAAGCACATGAAGTTCACCCCCCAAAAACTGCATTTATTATTCATTTAATAAAGGTACCTGAACACCTGTATGTGCGTGACAGATTAAATAAGGGCGAATAAAACAGATTTTTTCTCCAAATTCATGTACCTTAAGGTAAAATGGACAAGACTAGTTATAATTATTATGATCGTTCTGTGAGGTACCATAAAGAGGTACAGTGTGAAAACGATAGGAGGGGTTTGCTATAAAATGATAAATCAAGCAGGCTTATCTGACATAGTGACATTTAAGCTGACACATAAAAGATGGGCACAGTCAGATAAGCAGGGAGAGTATTCAGACAGAAAAGATCCTATGCTAAGACTCTGAGGTTGGAAGGAGCTTGACATGGTCAAAAACAAAACAAAACAAAACAAAACAAAATAAAAACCTGAAATAAGGCCACTGTGGCTGGAGACTTGTAAGCAAAGTAGAGAAGAAAATGTTTCAAAAAGTAGATGAGAATAAAGCCTCTTATATCACGTGATGATATTTACATTTTATTCTCAATGTAATAGGAAATCATTTTAGGTGAGACACACATTTTAAAAATAACACTCTGAATGCTAAATAGAAAATTATCAGAGAAAAGAAAATGGTATAACCTTTTCTCCAGGCAGAAGAAAATCTGTAGCTTATTTTATTTATATAGTTAAATTAAGAGCAGAAGGTCCAACAAAGTGCCACCATAATTATACGCTCTTTTAACATGAGTTCCTACTAGGAAATCCAAACAGACTTTCAACTTCCTCTACCTTATGTTATAGAGGAATGTGTATGTATGTCTGTGGGAGGGTGAGGGGTGATGGAAAAAACTACATCTATTTGAAGAATTTTGAGTGAATTTTATCCTCTGGACTAGACAAATATGTAACAAAAACATGGGTTTCTGTCACTGAAGGAAGGACAAAGGAAAGACCCATTAACTGGGACTGGGGAAGATGAAGAAGGACTCAACAGAAATAGGAAAATCATATAGATCCTGGAAGTGAGAGAGGACATGGCTCTTTGGGGAAGTTGAAGTAGGACATTAAAGACTGAAATATATGATTTGAAACAGGCATGCCTGAGATGAGAAGTAGGAATGACTGAGGCACAAGTCTTACATAACATGTAAGGAGGTTGACATTGACTTGACAGTTTGGTGATATAGTGAAGAATGTTTAGCACTAGAACAGTATGGACTTGGTTTCATATTAGAAAAATCATGCTGGCAGGAATGTCAAAACTCAGTTGATAAGGGAAATCACTCAGGAAGTTATTCTGATAATTTAGGGGAATACAGATCCTAAAAGAAAGCAGTGATCATGGAGGGAAAATGATTAAAATTAAATATTTTCCCTATTTTTTAATTTTTTTTGAGGGAACATTGGTTTACAACACTATACAGAATGTAGAGCTATAGAATCACACCCCTCAGATGTATGCTTCCACACCACACCTACCACCAAGACTCTGAAAGTCCTCCACCATAGTCCAAGGCGCCCCCTCCCCACTTTACCTTCCCTTCCCCCTCACATTTTCTAAGGTTTGTTACATTTCTAAGGCTTGTTAGTAGTTTGGTTTCATCTGACACTTTATTTTGTTTCCCTATATTCCTTATATAAGTGACCATCTGATATTTGTCTTTCTTCTTTTGACTTACTTCAATTATCATAAACCTCTGCAGTTTCATCTATGTTGTCATAAATGGTAAAGGGTTTATCTTTTTTTTTAATGGCTGAGCAGTATTCCTTGTGTATATATACATCTTCCTATTCCACTCAAGTGTCTTTGAGCACGTAGGTTGTTTCCATAGCTTGAGTTTGGTAAATAGAGCTGTAATGAACATAGAAGTGCATATATCCTTTCATATTATTGCTTTTGCATTTTTCAAGTAGGTATCTAGGAGTGGAATTGCTGGGTCACATATATCTGTTTTTAATATTTTGAGAAATCTCTACATGTTTTCCATAGGGCTTGGGACAGTCTACAATCCCAACAGTGTATGAAAATTCCTTTATTAGAAGCTAAAGAATTAAGCAAGTGAAATTGGTGCTACTTGATGACTGCCCAACAGCAAGTGAAGGAAAGAAAGACAAAGAAATCAAGGGTGAAAAAAAAGGCTCAGAGTCAAACAACAGAGACAAGAGTGAAATTTCTTTGCGAGAAAGAAGAGCAAGAGACATTCAAAAATAAAATTAAAATTTTGAATACGAAGACCTGGGAAGGATTTAACAATGACTTTGTTTTGAAAATGATCAATGGGCTATTAGAAAAAGAAAACCTGCAAATTATTGGACATAATGGTTTGAAAATAAAAACAGAGAGTTTTGTAGTCAATCTTGAGACGTGAGTATAAAGATGAAAGGATAAATTGGAACATACAACAGGTACCTGAGAAGTATTAAAATTACAGCTGTCTTAAAATGGAATACTCAGTCTGAAAAGTTGTGAATTTTATATAACTCAAAGTACTTGTACAGAGCAAAGGCCAGACAGTCATTAATCAGAAATACCCACTAATTATACATTGCTTAATTAATTTTTAAAAATATGCCATCTCAGATTACTTTCAATAATCTGTGTCTATAATTCTGGGAAAGTGATGGGTGAAAAATATTATCGAATGAAATTATTTTAAATTGTCTATATTTTTTAATCAGTAGAAACACCATTCAGGGTTCTTGGTCATAAGTACAAACTAAACTAGCTCAAATAAAATAAATTAGTTATTTGATGACTAGTGGATTAGAATCTGAAGGAAAAAACTTGAGAACCATAGAAATCAAGGCAACAGTAACCATCACCAAAGGTCTAGTCTGATGAGAATGCTGTTTTTGGTACCAGAGTCTTCCAGCCTGTTAAATCCAGTTGGCATGGAATACTTAAAACCAAGTAAACATGCAAATTCTTGCTGATCCATATAACACAGGAGTCTGTACAACTCCTTGAAATGCATCCACTCCCTCTCTTTCTCTTTGCATCATTCTCATCAAAGTTTAAACTTTAGATGGAACGTTGCTATGGCAAAGTCAGAATCAAGTACATACATTCTAGCTACCAAAGAATTTGTCCCCCTCTTCATCTTGTGAGGATAAGGCATTCTTCCAAAATGGGGAGTTCGGATTCTCATTGGTCAAAAGAAAGTCAAATATCTACACCAATCCTTTTATTGAATGCTTTGTCAAGAATTAGTGTCTTTATAATGTTGGTGAGTCTTTGATTAATGGAAAAAAAATTGACTATTGTGTATTTTGTTTTCTCACAAACTTTCTTACTCCCCATCTGTTGAAGTATTTCTTAGAGCATTACTCTATATTCTCAGTAGAATACACAAGGTAATACCATCCATCATGGCTTAGTCTATACTTTCATTTTCTCTGAATAGATCAAAGTAATCAATTTTAAGGAAATAGATGCCTCTCTCCAATTCATGGTTTCTAATTACAGGTTTCTTGGGAAATATTGAAACTGCTTATGGCCCATTGTTAATGATCTAAGACCTTTTTTTCTGTTAAATGTTAACTGTGGAATGGAAATGTGACAGTGTCTGCATTAGAGTTCACTAATCAAAATAATTATACCCACTCTGCACATTTAACATGGTTTCACTTAAACAGGATCGAGTATCATTTAATATGAACCGTTTATATGCAGCTACATTCTCAAGAGGCTCCCTCTTCTTCAAATTGGATGAGCTCAAAGTCTCTTGCAGAAGGAAAGAGCATTTGTGTATGTGTAAAGACCCCTATTTTGTAGTGCTGGAATAATCACAGGAGTGCTATTCCTCCTTCTGTGATTCCAGAGCAATATAGAGACCAAAAAAACAAAAATGTATGCTTCTCTGAAGGCTTATTTAAAAATTAATAAAATTCAGATCAAAAATTTAACAAACTTGGGCCTCCCTGGTGGCACAGTGGTTAAGCGCTGCGCTGTGGAGTTGTTGGCAGCGGCGACGCAAGTTCGACGCCCGGCTGGGGAGAATCCCACATGGCGCAGCAGACCTCTCCTGCCTCGCCCGCTGCTCCCCTCAGCAGTGTATTTCTGATCTGCCTGTTCTGCTCCCCGCTCTGTCTCTGGTGAACCCTCTCGCCGCCCCACGCCTCTGGCCTGTACCCCAACTTGTATGTATAAATAAAAAATAAATCTTAAAAAAAAATTAACAAACTCATCTGCATAATACAATACTCATACCCTTAATTCAATCACTTAGCCTATATCCCACAAACAGAGCAGGTCATTATTAGAAAAGATTGGAGGAGCGAGTTTTACCAATAATTGAGAGGTATTTTTTTGAGGTATTTACCCAGTGATATTTTCTTCTCCTTTGTTCTCCTACCATCTTGTGTTGCGAAGCACATGCTAATGAGCTCTGGAAGCTTCCTGGCATCCCAGTCACCCTAGTTCTAAAGTTATTACTATGATTTACATTATGTCTTCTTCATTAACCAGTATTCTCATTCCACAGATAAGACAGATATCCAATAATATAAATATTACATCTCAAAGGAAATGTGAATTCTTTTTCTTACCTGCCAGTTTCACCATGCTCACAAAAAAGGGATATAAATGCACTTAACAAAATGATGTGAAATACCCTTGAATGGTACCATTCATGATTTTTTAAATGCAGAATATTCAAAATATGAAAAGCACTACAGGGGTTGATGAAATGAAACATGAGCCAAAGATGGGCTCTTTTCACTATAAAATCAGAAAATTCTAATGAGTGTCTGCTTTTCAAGCATCAAGAGAGACCATATGATAAATGTAAGCTGCTGTCTTCAATAAATAGCATATGTTAAATAGCTCATAGCTTCAAAGAACATCTGAGAATTTCTATTACATATGCATGTCAGTGTAGGTCTTCTGAGAAGAAGATGCCAAGTTGGGCTATATGTTGAGGGATTTTATGAGGGGGAAATGGCTATGTGAGAAAAAATGGGGCAGGTTCTGGAAAGGCTGATTGAGCCATTAGACCATAACGTAAGTCAGTCCCTGATGAAGGACAGAGGGTGGGAATACTGGATGGAAGCAATTTATCATGCTTTATAGTCTTAGTTGGGGCCAGCAGTGCTTCCTTGGAGTACAGGAGCTAAAGTGATTATGCCCCAGGAATATCCTGACTCACTATATCTGCCTTACTCAGTCATTGCTGGAACAGCCGTAGACAAAGTGGCAGATTTCACAGTACAGAAGCGGAAGTCTCTCAAATTTTCCTTTCAAAGTTTAGCTTATAGGATGAGAAATATTTTTTGTCATTAAAATGGGTCAAAGGCAAAAACTTCTGAGAATGTTCCTCATGTGATAGAGTCTTTAGAGGCTGGCAAGATGTCTAGGTAATGCTAATAGTTTTGTCAATCTCCATTACTGTCATTATCTCTGTATCTGGATTCGTCTCAAGACATTGTGAAAATCACTTTATTTTTGGCTTCTGCTTTCTTTTACTTACCCCTTAACTTCTGCAGTACTTCTTCTAATTGAAACTGTTCACAAGAAAGTTTTCAACTATCTCATTATCAAATACCATGCTTTCTATTTAGAAGATGGATGAATTCTGTTAAATTCATATGGAACCACAAAAACTCCCACATAGCTAAAGCCCTCCTGACTAAAAAGAAAGAAAATGGAGGAATTTCACTCGCTGATTTTAAACTACACTACAAAGCCATAATAATTAAAACAGCATGGTACTGGAACAAAAACAGACATAAAGACCAACGGAACCGAATAGAATACCCAGAATTAAAGCTGCATATCTATGAACAACTAATCTTCGACAAAGGAGCAAAGAAAATGCAGTGGAACAAGGACAGTCTACTCAATAAATGGTGCTGGGAAAACTGGACAGCTACATGCAAAAAAATGAAGCTAGGCTACTACCTCACACCCTGCACAAAAGCCAACTCAAAATGGATAAAAGGCCTGGACATAAGACCTGAAACTTTAAAATTTATAGAAGAAAATATAGGCAAAACTCTACACGACATACATCTCAGCAAAATCTTTAAAGACACATTGCCCCAAAGTGAAGAAAGTGAAGGAAAAGATGAACAGCTGGGATTACATCAAACTAAAATCTTCTGTACAGTAAAAGAGACATTAAACAAAACAAACAGACACCCTACTAATTGGAAGAAAATCTTTGCACACAATACAACCGATAAAGGACTGAAACTAAAATATACAAGGAGCTCACACAACTCAACAAAAACAAAGTCAACAATCCAGTCAAAAATGGGCAGAAGAGCTAAAAAGACACTTCCCCATAGAAGAAAAGCAAACGGCCAACAGCTATATGAAAAAATGTTCAGCGTCACTTATAATCAGGGAAATGCAAATAAAAACCACAATGAGATACCACCTCATGCCAGTGAGAATGGTGCACATTAAAAAAAAAAAAAAACAAAAAAAACAGGCAACAACAAATGCCGGCAAGGATGTGGAGAAAAAGGAACTCTTCTACACTGCTGGTGGGAATGCAAACTGGTCCAAGCACTATGGAAAGCTGTATGGCGATTCCTCAAACTGCTAATAATGGAGCTTCCACACGACCCAGCAATACCACTTTTGGGAATCTACCCAAAGGACACAAAAACACTAATCTAAAAGGATTAAAAAAATTATTTTTATTTATTTATGCATATAAGAACTGGGGTGTAGGCCAGTGGTGCAGGGGCGGGCATGTGTGAGAAGATTCACCAGACAGAGTGGGGAGCAGAACAGGCAGATCTACTGAAATACACTACTGAGGGGAGCAGCAGGTGAGGCAGGAGAGAGGTCTGCTGCAACATGTGGGTCAGCTCCCTGGCCTGGAATCAAACTCGTGCCACAGTGGCTGGTGGTAGCTTGATAGCACTGAAACTTTAACCCCTGTTCCATCAGGGAGGCCCCAAAGATGGATGAATTCTATTGGACTGTTCCTTACTGCATCTGTGTCCTGCAGGTTCATCATGAAATGCTCCTCCCTTGACTTCTGTGAAGCAGAAGTTGTTCCTCAACATGTCTAATTATTCCTTGCTGGTCTTCATTAGACACTTTTATTTTCCCCAAATTAAATTTAAACATCTACCAAGTTGTTGACTTTAGACTGCTTGCTTATTTCTTACATACTTTTTTATTTAGAGTGCTAATTATTTTGCACATGTTCTACTCTGAAACATACCTGTTATGTCTGAACTATTTTTTTTAGCACCTGACATATCTTCCCAAGCATTTCCTGGGCATTTCCCATGAAGCCTTAAAGGGAATATGTCCAAAATCAAATAGCTTCTGTTCTCCTTTCTTATTTTAGGTAATAGCATCACCCATGGGCTATGCTTTTAACACATTTTAAATTATTTTTACTTTTCTGCTCTATATCCTTTCAGAGGCTAAGTGAAATAATTCAAATTTACCTTAAATGTTATTCAAAGATAAAGAAATCAATATTTTTAAATTTTTAATATTTTAAAAGTTTATAGTTCATAAATTATAAAATGAATACATTGTGTAAGTAAATTAACTATATATATGATAGAAAATTTGGGAAAGTATTATACATAATATGTTATTATATAGCTCCCAATATTTTATTATTTTAAATTACACTTTGTGTAAAAGCTTACATATAAATGTTTACACATCTACCTAGATATTTACATTGGGTAAAAGCCTAGAAAAGGAATCTATATCATTTTAAATAAACATTTGTGCAAGAATTTCCTATTAAAAAGATTTAACTAGTGCCTTCCATAAATAATGCATATGTTCATTTTTCAATGTAATTGTCCAACAAATATCTTTTTACATAAATATTTGTATATATTGGCATATAACTGTCCATTGGTAAGTTCCTGAGTGAATTAATTAACTGTGGTTTTGTTTTCTACAGCATTCTGTTGTTTGTTACTCAGCATACTCATCATCATAGCAACAGACAACTAATACATAAACTGGTGCTGCTACTTATGATGCTGCTGTCATAAAAACATAAAGTACATAGCTTTGGCCATATACTGATGTATCATCAGTTAGTGGGCAGAGCTGGTAAAATGATAGAAGTGCTAAAAATGTGACAAAACTGCTACAGGAGGGTAGAAAAATGCACCCCTGGGAAAACAATCAAAAGACTATCAATTGCAGTATCCTGAAATACAGAACACATACCTGATAAACCTTGGACTTAGCCAAAGGCATTTTCAGGAAAAAAAAAATTGAAAGTATATCAATAAATACTTTTTGCTATACATGTTGAGATATCATTTGAAAAGGATGAACCTGGAAAATAACTGAGGAATATGCAGGTAAAATTTAGAGGTCAGAACCTGTTGAACATAAAACCATGTCTTAATTCTAACCTCACAGGGTGGTAAAAAATGATTTAAGTCAGACATGGCCAAAGCACAGACAAAATCAAAGATGTAGCTGAAAGAATTAAGGTGGTGTTTAACAAGCCTACACACTGGACAAATGGATTCTATTTATTATAAGCACACTCCCCGACAGCTAAAATAGACGTGATTAAGACAGAAGTAGGCCCTAATAAAGAACTCTCCCCACAAACAGAGGGAGTCCTAGAACATTTGCTCAATGAAATTTCAGAATTTCTATGGACTGTTGTTCTCATTTTTTCCATCAAAAAATTGATGAACAAATTTTTACATTTTTTTCATTGCATGTTGGGTGTTTTAGTTTTGATAGTCATGGGAAGGAGACAGCATCTAATATGTAGGAGAGAGATGTGAATGACTGTGTCCTCCATGAGGGCAGACCACAGTAGATCGATTATATTAATCACTCCTCTTCTCTGTATTCCCTGGTTTTTCTAACTAAAGAGGTAGAGTTGATTTCCTCATCTTTTGAATGTTTTGGTTAATGGAATGTGGCAGACTATCAAATGACTAACTAAAAGAATTGTCCAGCCTAATCACAGATTCACAGACACATGTGCTAAATAAATGCTTATTGTTGTATGCCACTGAGGTTTTGTGATTTACTGCATAACATTATTATGCCAACATATGCCCTGTTGTATGTTTTCTTTCCCCCTTTGAAGTTATCACCTGTAACATTTCACACAACTGGCTATCACTCTCTTAGGTACCTAGACTGAGCAAGGCAATGAATAATAAGCTCTGTATTTTATTATTTTGAATTATTTTAATTAATTGCATTGAAATAGCATATGTGCGATAAATGAATCATTTCTGATACTTATACAGAGTATGAATTTGTTGTCCATCACAATCTTCACTTTAGTCAGAGATAACTTAGTAGAAGTAGTAGAAGCAGAAACAGGTATTAGGCATTATGTTATCAGGATCTAATTCATCAAGATATCTCATGCAGTGATCATTGCCTTGGCATCGCACTGGTATCTTTTTTTTAACTTGGTTAATTTTAAATGACTAAACTTTGAAGATCTTCCCTAGATAGTGCAAATTGATCATATTTAGCAAATCCTTCAGTGTTGACAGTAATAACCACCAACCCAAGCTGCCAAACCAGTTCTATCAATCCCCACCTCCTAAGATCCTAAGATCTTTTTCTTTATTTGTAACCTATAGTCACTATTATTATATAATGATGAGACATTTCATACTGATTGATTATGAATCATTAAAATCAGCATGAAGTTACATTAGTTTGGATTGTATTCTTTCCTTTTCCACTTTTCTCTGACTCATAAAACATCCAGCATTGCCTATGTTTTCTTTGTTTTTAACAAGTAGGCCCTGTATATAACATCAAATGGGAAAAAAAGGAAACCAATTAGAGCAACAGCATTTATATTCCACACTCCATGAGTAGCCTAGGAATAATTCACACATGTTATTAGAATTTGAACCCAACTTAATGAACAAAATATTCCAAAGTTAGACTGCTATCTGTAATATCTGTAGCTGATTGTTATCTGCAATAAACACACACAAACCAAGGACAAATCACAATAAATCTAAGTAGACAGGTACAAGCAAATTGGACTATGAAAGTGGCATGTCTCTTTGCTTAAATGTTTTCCACAAATCCCAGAGAGATGTGCTTGGAGTTAATCTAATTGGGCTTGCCATTTCCTTACAGTTTAATGTGTGGATAACTGCAATTACATATGACTCGAGTATTCCAGCTAAACAAATTTATTTATCAAGTTATTAGAGTCTATGGAGCATAGGAACTGGAAATCATTTGGCAATGTTAGACTTGTATTTAACTAATTATTTTTTGCTAACATTTTGGTCATGATTAGGTAAGACTGGAAATATAAGCACAATTTAAACTTTGAAATGGATAACCCAGGGATGGTCTCTTGTCATTTCTCTCTTTTATTTTCTTACTGTTGTTTCTCCTATGCTTTAGCAGTGTTATGAGAACTACATTCCCTCAAATTTAGTATGTTGACATCCCAACCCTTACTACTTCAGAGTTTAACTTGATTTAAAAAAAAAATTAAAGAGATAACAGTTAAAATTAGACCACACAGATGAGCCCTAATAAAATGACTGTTTGTTTATAAGGAAAAGGACATTCAGACACAAATACCCAAAAGGAATGGCCATGTGAAGACATAGGGAAAGATAGCCTCGATAGGACAAAGAGAGAGGCCTCAGAAGAAACTGATCTTGGTGACCTATTGACCATGGATTTCTAACTTCCTCAACTGTGATAAACTATATGTTGTTTAAGCCACCCAGCCCACGGCTCTTTGTTTACAGCATCTCTAGAAAACTAATATAAGCAGTTGCAAAATATTTTTCCATGTTAGTCCTTGAAAATCTTAAAACAAATTTCTGGTTTCAGAGTAGCAGACTTCGTTCATAGTTACATATATTCTTTTCAGAGTATCTTAATACATTGTATGTGGGGAACATATTTATACGCTTTACATTGACTGGTAGTAGAGCGCGGGACACCTATTAATATGTTTAATACATATTAATATGTTTTTTATAGACTAGCGGTAGAATGCGGGTAATGTATAAATATGTTTATTTTCATACTTTTTTTTATACTTAAAAAACTAGCAAAAATGGCCCGTGCCACCTGTTAGCGCACAATAAAAACTACCCACAAACAATGTGTTAAAACACATCACTATAAAGATTTAACGGATATGGCAAGAATTCATGGTTCCTTATTCAGTAGCCTTTCTTCCCATCTTTACTTAGAGAATCCCCATGGTTCTCAGAGTGGTAGTGTTACTACTATGATCAAGGACAGGTATGTGATCCACTTCTGATAAATAATATCAAAGAGTAAAGCTAAGAGGTGGACTTTACAGAAAGTCAATTTTTCCCTTGTATAAAAAGAGAATAGACTCAGTTGACAGGCATATTTTAGTCTTGACTTTTCCCTCTTTCTTCCTATCTAGAATTTAAACACAAAGCCTGCTGATAAAGAAGTCACTTAGAGCCATGAAAAAACAAATACCAAAGAGTTTATTAAAACCCAACAGTCTGTTTGAATTAATTATTAATTTATTAATAATTTGTTTATTAAAATAAACAAATATTCCTTAGCTCTGAAAACCAAAAAAAAAAACAAAACAGTAGTAAGTCTAAAAACATTAACTTCTGGGCAATAAAAACTCTTAAAGCTCAAATTACAAAATTATAGTTTCTAAATACTATATCCCAATACAAGGAATAAAGGCTTTATGTATAGTCCAGATTTGACTAGTCACAGAATTTTGTGAGATGAACCTGAAAAGTTTTATTACAGTAAAGAAGTTAACAAGGATTATATTTAATTGTATTTCCTGTGCTATCTAGATATGTTATGTCAAAAGTACCCAGGAGAAGAGGGTCCAGCAAGATGGAGGTAGAGAAAAGATGCTGGACTCACTTGCCCCCCACCCCCTATATATTCACAACTAAACTGTAGGAGAACAATTGAAAGATTGAAAAAACAACCATAGCATATACCAGGAACGACTGTTCAGCAGAAAGAGATAAGAAAAAATGTAATTGAACTACATTTGCAATGATACTGTGGCCACACAACTCACAAGAAGGCAGAACGGCTGATGTGTGGAATCCCCCTACAGCTGTTGGCTCTGGAGCATACACCCACATCAGGGGGTTGGAGAGCTGGCACTGCTGTGTAAGGGGACGCAGAGTTGGTGTCCGGGACAGAGGGTGCACTCTTGGAAAACTATAGATAAAGGTATTCAGAGTGATGGTGACTGGCTTGAGCCTGAGGCTCCCCACACAGAATGGCTGGAGCTTGAACTGGTGAAGGTTACTGGTGGGGGTTACAGCATATAGGGGTCAGCAAGCTAGGTCATATTTCCTTTGTCTCCTCACAGGAAGAGCTGTTATTTGTAGCCTGAGGCTGTGTTACTCAAAACACTTGCCACCCTCTTCTTCCCACCCAAGACCAAAACTATGAACAACTGATTGTGTTCACTAACCAGACTTTAAGTACCTGGACTCAACAAGAGCAAGGGCACCAGGCTAAAGCTGGTGATGTAGTCCCAGTTGTGATCTTGTCTCTACTACCCAGTGCCCAGCATAGCATCCAGGGCTCAAACATAGCCTAGAGGATGAGGGAGGCAGTAGTTTACAGAAGACACTGAGGCTGAGAGATAGCCTAGGCGAGGGGATCTCTACAGAGCCCACCACACACCCCTGGTACTCACACCACAGCAGGCAGCTAAATCCTTGATGCTCACCAGATATGACCCATCTGTACCCTATGCCCCAACTCTTTTCTATGTACTCCTCCTGCTGGCACCAGCTCTCCAGTAACCTGAACAGGTGTAAAAGCAGCAGCAAGAAAGTTTATTCCTACTACAACTTACAAAAACTAAAAATGGGGAGACAAAAGAACATATCCCAAATTCTAGAGCAAAAATCCTGAGAGAAGTTAATATATGTAGAGCAGAGAGGTGCCTTGGAGAATTAATAAAGCCATCATAACCAAAAATCTTTTTTTTTAAGATTTTATTTATGAATATAAGCTGGGGTACAAGCCAGAGGCTTGGGGCGGTGAGACGGTTCATCAGAGACAGAGTGGGGAGCAGCACAGGCAGTTTCACAGAAATATACTGCTGAGGGGAGCAGCGGACTAGGCAGGAGAGGCAGGAGAGGCAGGAGAGGTCTGCCACACCTTGTGGTAATCTCCCTGGCCGGGGCTTCAAACTCGCATTGCCACTGCTGACAGCTCCACAGTGCAGCGCTTAACTGCTGCGCCACCAGGGAGACCCCATAACCAAAAA
>PVIJ01015429.1:0-36553 GCA_004024925.1 Scalopus aquaticus
TGGGCAGAAGAGCTCAAAAGGCACTTCTCCAAAGAAGAAAAGCAAATGGCCAACAGATACATGAAAAAATGCTCAACATCACTTATAATCAAGGAAATGCAAATCAAAACCACTATGAGATACCACCTCACACCTGTGAGGATGGCACACATTAAAAATACAGGCAACAACAAATGCTGGAAAGGATGTGGAGAAAAAAAAAAAACTCTTCTACACTGCTGGTGGGAATGTGAACTGGTCCAACCACTATGGAAAGCTGTATGGCGATTCCTCAGACTGCTAAACATGGAGCTTCCATACGACCCAGCAATTCCACTTTTGGGAATTTACCCAAAGGATACAAAAACACTAATCCGAAAGGATACATGCACCCGTATGTTCATTGTGGCACTGTTCACAATAGCAAAGGTATGGAAGCAACCCAGATGTCCAAAAATAGATGACTGGATCAAGAAGATGTGGTACATATACACAATGGAATACTATTCAGCATGGAAAAAAGATAAACGCATGCAATTTGCAGCAACATGGATGGAATTAGAGGGGATCATACTCAGTGAAATAAGCCAGAAAGAAAGAGAAAAATATCGAATGGTTTCACTTATAACAGGACTATAGGGAGGCCGGGTGGGAGAGAGACAATCAGTGGGGGGGGGGGGGGAGGAGGGAGGTGGAGGGAGGGAAGGAAAAGGGCACAAAATGGAATAGAAAAGAACACAAGGGACCATGGAGATGGATCACGGGTGAATTGGTGGTGGGCTACCCAAGGGGAATACAAAATGTAAAAGACATAAATAACAATAAAAATATATATTTAAAAAAAATCATCTTTGCATACACATTTCATATATGAAGGTAAATGCTCTATGACTTTTTGTTTTGTCGATTATTAAACATCTATACAGGAGAAAATAAAATATTCTAGTTGCTGACATGAGATTATCATTATCATTTGGAAAAAGAGCATGGGATTTAGTGCTGATGGAGCCCTTGCCATCTGTGGGTCAGGGAAGAGTCTTGCTAGGAGTGAACAAGAGGAGCAGTGGAATGTACTTTCAGACAATAATTGGGGAGAACAATTGCAAGTTTATAATTTACCACTTAATCATGAATCAGGACCAAACAGCTGCAGTATAAATTGTGAATACAGACAAACAGCAAAGTGTATATCCTTTTATTCTTGTGCTTGTTGGAGGAGCACCTCCAAGCTGGTCCAATGGGGACCACAGTGGCCATTACCCTTCCCCACACAGCCCTACTCTGGGACTTCCAGTTCCATCTGACAGCTCTCTGCCTCTTGGACCATGGCATCACCCCGGAAGTCACTGCCACACAACCAGGTGCTGGGCATCTGCATACACGTGAGGCAGAGGACTTGGTCCCGGGCACGCTCATGCTCAGGGGCAGTGCAGACCTCCCACTGCACAGCCGTCAGGCCATGCATGGCATAGCCGAGGTGCTCTACTGTATCTTGTGTACAGACAGCACTTGCATGGACAAACTGAAGGACAGGAGGTGACAACCTCAGACTCCACTATTAGAACAGTGGTTTGAGCCACTGTGGGTAACCCAGAAGTGGGGTGCCCTGGGACTGGGCATGCTGTGTTCATGGGCCACGTGCACTGAAGCCAGTGGTCCCTGTACCCTCACACTGCCCAGGCTCTCCATGCTCCAGATAGATCAAGTGGACTGAACACTGCCTTCCAGGATATCCTGGCCCTGCCCTGAGACCCCAAAGATGGTGGGAACCAACAACTTCCCAGGCAGCGGATGACAATCAGAGATGGAAGGGAGAGCTCTCCAGACTCCAAAGGCGCTGACTTCCTGAATGGGAGCTGTTGGTAGCAAGGGGAAGAGCAGAAAGGCCATAAAGACTTTAAAAGGGCCAGAACACAGGCTACCCATCTCATGCATGGAAGCTGTGGGTTTGACCTTGGGTCCCAGTGGCTCCAGTGATTTCTGATAGGCAGCCCTTTAATTCTTCACATGTATGGATCGCAGCCATTGACTGACCTTTGGACAGGTAGGTGTCTGCTCTCTTTCTCTCTTGTCTAGTCCTGGCGCTCTAAGTCTGATCGGTGAACTGTTTCCAAGTGGCAGGTTCTAGCTTGCCTTGCTGAGTGAGTCAGCTGCCATCCTAAATGGCAATAGACAAATCCATCACCTCCAAGAGATTCCTTGTCTTTTTGTTGTTGGTGGTGTGCAAGTATTTGTGTGTGTGTGTTGACTTATAAGAATTATCTTCTTAGCCAATCTTTAACTACCCAATGTATTATTGTCAACTATAGGCACTATATTATACAATAGATGTTTAGAATTTATACCTCTTGCCTAACTGAAACTTTATACATGAAGTATATATATATATATATATATATATATATATATATATATATATATACTCCTCTATATATTATCTTTTTTTCCTCATGCGATTTTCTTCCCTTTCCAATGTTGAGAGGCAGGTATAATCTTCTTCCAAATGGTTCCTTTTACGCAGGCTACTGGGATTGTCAATCAAATGAGGTTGCTTCCTTTTACTTTAGGGCAGTCATTAATTGTGCAGATTCAGAAATGAAATAAAATTGTCTTATCCTGACCATTTTTAAGTTGGATTCTTGTTGAACTCCGGTTAAAAGTACAAACACTGCAAGAAAGAAGCCCACAAGCTCACCTAACAATGGCTATCTGCTACCCAGGGCTATAAAACACTTTATCTAGCTTAAGGCGGATGTGGCAGAAACAAATGGAGGGGAAGGGCAAGAATTAGGCTGAGTTTTCCCATCGTTGCAGTCTGATTTATGACCTGGTGTCAGAAGGCTGCTTATTTGTGGCTCCTTGTCACTTCCTTCTCTCTGACCCCAGCATCCTAACAGTTATGATGATGATATCAGGCAAGAGTCACTACCATAGACATAGATAACCTCTAGAAAAAGGGACCAGCCTGATGAACCACAACCAACAATCCAGCTTTATAGAGGATCACAAGGACCCAGGTGGCAGTGAGGTGCAGTGCATCATGAATATGTCACACTCAAGCCCTATCTTCATAGAGTACTCCATTTGATTGAAGGGACAATACTCAGCAGGAAAACATCTATAATATTTTTTAAAAGTCAGCTGTGTACTAAATTGTGTGGGACAGACTGTAAAGTGCTGAAGTCATTCAGAAGAGAATCAACGAGTGTTCCATGGTCAGAGAAGAACATGCCTTAGCAGGGGATTTCTAGGACTCTCCAGTGGGGCAGAGCAGCTGGTCATCTTGTTACACATTTCTCTAATCCTGCTTTCTTTGGAGTACAAATATAAACTGTCCACTTTCTTTGGGCCATCAGGCTCAGTGGTGTGAGAACAGTCATATTCTCTTCTCACATGGCTAAGTAGGCATAAAATCCTTGCCAGATCTTGTGATGGGGTGTGTGTGTGCGTGTGTGTGTGTGTGTGTGTGTGTGTATACACACATGCACATAGTGTTTTCTGTCCCTCATACTGCCTGCATGAATCAAAGGTGGCAGCATAAAGACCCTGCGATTTGCATGATTTGTGAGAGGCTCACATGTATTGGCAAGGCCAGTGGCAGCTTAACAAAAAGAGCAGCTGTCCTAATTACCAACTCACTGGCACTGGTCACCCTGCAGCCCCTCCTTCCTGTGTCCCCAGTGCCAACCAGGTCAACTGCACTGCTTCCATTTAAAGTAACAGTATCCAGTTATGTCTAATACAGAGACTTCTATTTCATACATTGTTCTTCATGATGAAATCTTCCTGATAAGCATTCCACTCAAGTTAGAATTTATGAGCTAAAAAAATAAATCTACACCGGAATATGAAATTATTGACTATATATTATGTAGGTAATAACATCTTCCTAAAACTTATACATAACTTACATTATGTATAAATAATGTGCATACATGTGCCCAATGCTCAGGGATTCCTGGGATTGGTATGCTAGTGTTTAAAATTAACCTTTTATTGGAAGGAAAAAAGAAGAACTACTTCACCAAGATGGGGTAACAGACTGAAATGCCCTATCAGATTGAAAGAACTAAAAATTAAAAAAAAAAACATAAGCTTTAAAAATAGATTTTTAGATACTATCAGATATCACATTCGTGAGCTAGGGGAAACGATCATGTTCTAAGATTACACCAGTTTCTACCTGTCAGGGTTTCCTCGCTGAAGTGCAAGGAGGAACCCACATGAGCCTGATGGATTCCCTGAGTTAAGGAGACAAACCTTTAACCATATAACCGATGAATTTGAATCAGCTGTGCATTCTAAATTCAATAAACATGTATTTAGTAATCCTGAATAACATTTTGATAAAAGGCATTGTTTCTGCTACCCAGATACCAATGTATGTATTACCAAATACCATTGCTAAATATGAACATTACAATTTTCTGAAGTGATTACTATTTTTTCGTTGAAATTACATTAGGAAATCTCATTTTCTATATAGTTTATAATATTTTTATTGATATTAGAGTTATTAAAGACAGATTCTGTAAGGGTCTCCTTGGTGGCACAATGGGTTAAGCACTGTGGAGCTGTCAGCAGCGGCACAAGTTCAGTAACCAGCTGGAGAGATTCCCACACGGCATAGTAGAACTCTCCTGCCTCACCTGCTGCTCCCCTCAGCAGTATACTTCTGTCGATCTACCTGTTCTGCTCCCCACTCTGTCTCTGGTGAACCCTCTCACCGCCCTACACCTCTGGCCTGCACCCCAGCTTGTATGCATAAATAAATAAATCTTAAAAAATAGCTTGTAACTCAATAATCCAAAAATAGCAGAAAGAGATAGCTGAAGTTAAAACATAACAATACCCTATGCTTAAATAACAAGCCACTGTGCATCTACGAGTAGATACAAATTACAATTACGTCAAGTAAGTGTGAAAGCATCTATATTTCTCACCATTTTATTTCATTCAACTATTATGTATTTTAGGTCCTAGAAAAATGAGATAGTTTTTGTTGACTATCATTGGTCAAATGTGAAAACATAGAGGGATGTTGGAAAAGTCTTTATTACTTATCTTTTTATTTTATTTTATTATATTTATATTTTATTATTTTATTCATTATTTTAGGGGAGGATTTTATTTTTTTACTGAGGTAGCATTGGTTTACAGCACTGCATATGCCTTAGAGGTATAGGTTTAAACTTCTTCAGACGTACATTGCCATACCACCAAAGCACCCATAATCCTCCTTCATAGTGCATTGGGGTCCTTACTCTTTTGATATCCACCTCATTCTCTCACTCTAGTAGTCCCAGTTCTTCATCTGTATTTTGATGTGTTTGCTTTTTGGTGTAATTTTATCTTTTCCTTTTCTTTGTTTCCTTATATTCCACATGTGAAATCATATAGTATTTATCTTTCTCCTATTGATTTATTTCACTTAACATAATCCCCTTCAGTGCCATTCACGTTGTTCCAAATAGCAAGAGTTCATTATTTTATAGCTGAGTAGTGTTCACTGTATATACATATACTGCATCTTCTTTATCTAAATTCATTTGTCATTGGACAAGTAGGTTATCTCCATAACTTGGCTAATGTAAATAATGTTACAATTAATCTATTCCTTCAAATTAGTGTTTTGCATTTTAGGGGTACTTAGGAGTGGTATTGTTGGATCACAGAGTATAACTGTTTTTAATAAATATTAGCATTATTTCATAGGTTTGTTAGCAAGATAGAATGGTATAATCTAGATGTCATGTCAGAATTTTACAGGCTATACTGTTTTAAACATGTTTGGTTACACTGGTTCAAAGGTTCTTGGTTTCCTATCATTAGCTTATAACACAGATCCCTAAGCATATGCTTTGGGTTGCCAGGTATTTCAAGTATAAGTTAATCACTTTATCATGTCACAAAACGACTGTATGAGTCACCATTAAATAAAGTGAAAAATTCTCAATTTTCTAACATTAGTATATCCAATATATTAATGATGAATTGATGTTGATTTGCTATTTATAGATAGTGAACAGTGATTCTTCAGAACATTATTTTTTTGTCATACATATTAGTACTTTTACCAAGTCACTTGAACAAGGAATTTCTTATTTTATATTTTACAGATGCATTATCATCCTCATCATAATTGTCACTTCACTCTTGCATTCATTCAATCATTTTCAAATTCATTTATTTACTCACACATTCAGAAACATGTTTTAGACTTCTCTGCATACCAAACACCATTTACAGCACTGAGAATACAACCAGGAGGAGATACATATGATCTCCTTCTTCGTGAAGTTTATACTTCACTTTGAAAAAACATTATTTAATTCTAGATTTACAATATGTGCTTTGAATAAGGACTAAAGAAAGTATGTGGTACAGTTGATCATATTTGTTCTTGAACCACCTACTTTCTTCCCTTCTATGATATTATTTCTCTTTCTTTTCCTTTTGAATTTTGAATGATTCTCTGGCTCCTTGACTAGATAATCCTCACATGATCTTTCAAAACATTAACCTTTTCCTGAGTGCTGTTCCAGAATCAATTTAGAAAAATCTGTTCCCCTTCTCAATGTACACTCTCCGTGGCTTATCTCATGTATTTCCATGGGCCTACATTCTAATCATACGCCGTGATCCTCAGAGCCTTACACCCATATAGCCAACTGCTGACCTGACATTTTTATGTGTGTGTTTCATTGTTGTCTCAAACTAAAGAGCTCTAAAATGGAATTAAAATCCTATCTCAAATACTTATTTCTCCTTTGTATGCCCCTTCTCTATATACAAAATTATTTTTGAATTGTGTGCCTTAAAACATATTGTGTCTGCAAAAGAATTACTGGTTATTAACCAGAAAGTCATGAACATCTGAAAAAAATAGAATAATCAGTTCAAATCATTCATTGGACAGTGGTATAAAATAACTAGTACAATAATGTTTTTTGTGTATGATGGCTAAAATATTTCAGTAAACCAAAGTTACCAAAGTACTATGATTTGGGTACATTTGTCAAAAATGCCATTTGGTTTGAGTAGGTTGCAATACATATAATTCTTTGTTTAGAATTTAGTTCGTTTGCAGTACCCACTGCCTTATACACAATGATTTCAAGACTTATAGCTCTTATGCCATCACAAACATAAATACATGGATCATATGAGATAATTTAATCTTATATTTCAAGTCAGGAAACATTGCATAAAGTAAAGAAGCTACTATTTACTTTGAAGTTTTGCAACACCTAGTCAGTTTTTTAATGTAATAGGTAAATTAATTTTGTAAGCCTTGCTTATTTCCATATTAAGGAAGACTATTAGCAAAGCTTATCATATTTGATACATCTTAACATAGATATTAAAAATGTTTGCTAATTGAAAGAGTTCAATACAAAAATAAGTAAACTTAGAATAAATTCTATGGCATTTCTGGGTTGTAAAATATGTAAAACAAAGAACCTGAGCAAAGATTACTAGACGATTCTGAACAGTAATCATCATTAAAAATCTGTCATTGGAGGGGACCTCCCTGGTGGCCTAGGGGTTAAGTCTCAGCACCATCAGAACTGTGGACTGAGTTCGATCCTTACCCAGGAAGCTAACTCACATATGGTACAGGCAGACCTCTCCTATATCGCCTGCTTCTCCCCTTAGCAATGTATTTCAGTAGATCTGCCTGTTCTGCTCCCCACTCTGGTCTCTGGTGAATCCTCTCACCACCCCCCAACACCTCTAACCTATGCCCCAGTTCTTCTACGCAAAAAAAAAAAAAAAAATTAAAATATGTTATTGGAACGCTTACCCACACATACAAAAAAAAATAATAATACTTTGTCCCTTCTTCACCCACAAAGTCAATTCTGTGACTTCTTGCTTCTCTCTCACCAAAGACTAGTATCTTCATGTACTTGCCACAATAGTCCCTTTGGCAAATGAAAACATTTATGATGGCATTAAGCTTTAATACCATAATAGTAATATTTAGAACTTTAACAAAGTAAGATAGATACAGATATTCACCTACCACATTAAAGTTTAGATTTTCTTGTTTATTGACTTTTCTTTTTTTTAGTGTCAAAGGAAATTTAATGCCTGGGGAGATTTAGAATTAATACTACTATCCACATTTTAAAAAATGCATTAAGTCAAATTCTTTATCTTGCATATATGTAGCACACTGAAATTTCTCTAAATAGAATCATTCCAAAGTTTGATGATATTTACCTGAGATTCTAATTGGGGCTGCATGAAATAAATATTCTCCCCCCCCCACACACACACATACACACCCTCCTCTGTATTAAGATAGAGTGTGATGCTGAACTTTTGCCAAAAAAAACTTTTGAAGAGACAAATATTTACCTTGAGTCATGATACCTAACAACATCTATGGTAGAAATTTAGAACAGAGTTCAGGCTCAGAAACACATTCTTTTTTTCCTAATTTGTAGAGTCAAGATATTTTTCTCTAATTTGAAAAGCAGTTTTTCCATTGTGCAAAAGATACCTTAATGAATGGGGGAAAATATTTGTACACTATACGTCTGGCAAGATGTTAATATCCAAAATATATAAATAACTCATATAGCTCAAAATACACACCCACACAAACACACACGCAACCTGATTAAAAAGTGGGCAGAAGATTTAAATAGCTACTTCTCCAAAGAAGATATCCAAGAGGCAGATGGAAAGATGTTCACCCTCTTTTATTATGAAGGAAATACAAATCAAAACAACGATACCACCTTGCTCCTATGAGAATGACTTTTTCAAAAAATAAGAAACAACAAGTGCTGAAGAGGATGTGGTAAGAAGGGAAACCTTGTACACTATTGATGGGAATTGAGTTGGTGCAAGTCGTTATGGAAAGCAGTGTGAGAATTCCTCAAAAAATTAAAAATAGAAATTCCACATGATGCAATTATCTCACTTCTACGTATTTACCCCCCAAATGCAAAAACACTAGTTTGAAGAGATATATGTATTCCCATGTTTATTTTTTTCTATTTTATTTTTTGCAATTCTTTAAAATAACATCCTTTTAAAAAAAAAAGTCAAACTGTGCATAATAGGCAACTGTAAAGCACAGGAAGAAAAGAACAAAGTCATCCATAATTACAAGCAGTTTACTGTGACATATCCTTCCCAGTCCTGTGTGTCTATCTACATAGCTAATCATCCATTTTTATGTAATTAAGACTATACAGTTACATAGCATTCTTTTTCACATACCATGAATATTTACCATTTCAAAGTTCCAAAGCTATAGGAATATTTTGATTACTATGAGTATACCACACTAACTCAATCTGGGGGGAGTGGGCGGGGGGAAGTAATCCTGCCTTTCCTGGCAAGAAAAATTTCATAAAAGACAAAAATGGAAACAGGCTTCTAGATATTGGCAGAGTTACACAATTAAAATACTGTTTTCTCTTAATGCTCAATTAAAAATGAGACATGAGGCAAGAGAGTACACAAAGTAAATGCTTCTAAGGTAATTCACTATCCAATCTATATATGAAATATCAGCTATCAAGTATGTTTTAACTGAACTACTTAATGTTTTCGTATAGCACTGCCAAGAGATGCATACACATCAATGGTTGGCATCAAGTGTAAATAGGAACACATTTGCATACATCCCCTCCCTCTATATTTCCTTCTGTCTCTGTTGTCAACTTAATGAACAAATCTTGACATGCACTGCTCAGATAGTTTAACAAGATCACCTCCTCAAGGTTTCTTTTCTATTATAACAAAAAGATATTTACAAACTGGTTAATTCATTAGCTCTAGCACTCCCATGTTTATTGTGGCATTATTTACAATAGCCACAAACAGGAAGCAATCTAGATGATGTCTACTGACAGATGAATAAAAAAAGGTGAGATAGATAGATAGATAGATAGATAGATAGATAGATAGATAGATAGACAGATCATGGTAGATAGATGACAGGTTGATGATAAGAAAATATCATCAGACTGATGATAGGAAGAAATAGATGACAGATACAGATAGATGCTACAGGTATGTATATATAAGTATGTATGTATGTATGTATGTATGTATGTATGTATGTATACACACACACAATGGAATACTAGTCAGCTATAAAAGAAAAAATAAATTCTTTCATTTGCTACAACATGAATGGACCTAAAGGTTATTATACTTAGTGAAGTAAGCCAGATAAAGAAAACACTCATGATTTTATTCATATGTGGTATACAGAGAAAACAAACAGATTAACTAAATTTAAAGAAAAATAAATTTTAAGACTAAAAGGCTAATTAAGATTACCAGAAGGCAAGGCAGAAAGGGAATGAGTAAATTGGGTACAAAGGGACAATTTTAAGATGAAGGATATAATTAGACTTTAGTGGTGACCTTGATGTAGCATATACACCTGAAACATATAATATTTCAATGTAATGTTATTTCATAATAAAATAAAAAGGAAAGTAAATGATATAAGCAGATCGATATATTTCCTATTTCATTTTCATTTTCTATATGTGTATCTAAAATTTCTGGGAAGTAAAACAAAATACTAAAACTTTTAAAAGACTTTCTGTAAATTTTTTTTCTATTTTTATATTTTTCTGTATGTTCCAAGTTTTGTATAAGAAAAGGATGCTACCTGAGTCAGCCTTAAAAAGGAAAAAAAAGAGAACATTCAATGTTTTATTCTTCCTCACACTGATGTTTTAAAGGGTTGCTCAGACACTCACTATTGTACACCACAGGCAAAAAGTTTCAAAAGAACCAAAACTATTTTCAAAGCAGGTTTTATGACTAGAAAGTTAATACTAACCTGCTTATAAAAGTTTTAAAGCAAATATTAAAATATTAATTTGCATACTGTTTCTCAACAATTGTAGAAATGAATAGGTAACCTAAATAAATTTATCAAAATACAGTGCTAACTTATGAGTTAATATTATAGGAAAATAATCTATATGTACCTAATGATTGATATATCCTATTTTTTAATAGTTCTCACTTTGTGAATGAGTAAGGAATATAATCAAATTGGGTCTAAAATTTTGGGTTAAGCAGAAGAATGCTAGAATTTAGTAGTTAAAATAATGTCATTCTTATAAAGACTTCAGAATTATTTCTTCATTGTTCCTATCATGGACTAAAATTTATTTCCATACAATTAAAAGTGTTGTAATTAGGTTATCTTTAATGGGAAAATCCATATTAAAGTAGAAGTCAATGAAGACTTGTTAGAACTTTAAGATACAGAAATTTAGAAGAGAAAGAGAATTAAAAGGGCATTCACTTCTGATCACCAGACAAAATACGAGGTATAAGAATGGTGTTAGAAATTTTCATATTTAAATATATATAATATACTTAAACATTATAACATACATAATCACACACATGATACACACACACACACACACACACACAAACACACACACACGGCATTCCCAGAATAGTCCTTTAAATAATTTATTCCTTTAAAAAGTACTGACTCCTTACAGCCTAATAAGCCCCTGATGCTTCTGTCACTGTGAGAAATAAGGGTCAGAGATTTTGTTTCCTATAAGTGGATCTCATGTCATGTGTTAATGCTTCAAATAGTTGGCCACATATTATATCTATAGCCATTAATTGAAGAGTCAAACCAGCCTGTTCTGTATGTCACATTCTTAATCCATATTATTTAGCATCATTCACCAACACAGATGCAGGCTATTACAATGCAACAATAAAATACTTTATTTATAATTTCTAAAAGAAGTTAAACAAGACTCATCTAAGAAACATCTCACTATTTGTAACTATTCTTCTCTTAGTTATGATAATTCAAATAACTTATTCCACACGATACTTTCGGGGGCAAAAATATTAATGTGACTGTATTTTTAAAAAGTCTATTCCTAAATATAACTTCTACTATTGACCGAGTTTGTTTATCTACCCTCAGTTAGTTTCTCTGTACAGCATTGACGCTATTATCTAAATAGCCCAGCACTGTATTATTTTTAAAAAATGTATGCTTATTTAGTTTTTTTAAACATCCTTGGCTATCTTTTTCACAATATAAGATCTCTCCTCTCAAGTGCGGTCACCATAGTTCTCCCATTACCAAAGTTCCCACAGTCCTCCACAATGAACTATTGCCCACTTTTCTTTTTCTTTTTCTTTTTTTGGCATTTTTCCAGAGAAGTTTGGAAAAGTCTTCCATCTTGTACTCTGGCTGTCATTCTACAAAATGTCACAAAGGCAGAAGAACTGGCTAAGCAAGTATTTGAAGTCAAAGTAGGAATCTACACATTTTGGAGGAGGGGGGTGCAGTGAATAAACTGGAGCATTTCTTTGTCTTCAACTGAATTAATAAGGAAGCGGTTTGTGAGGACTGTGCCAATTAGTGCTCTTTCTTTGGGCTACTTCCATTCAAAAGGAATGGAATACATACAATAAAATTAAAATATCAGTTAAAGTGGTGGCCACAGGTTATATAGGGTAGTGAGAGAGGGAAATTTACAAGTGACCCAGATCTGAAAAACAGGCACTCGGCAGTTATTAGGGAGCAAGCGAAATCAAAGAAATTGGAGGAAAATCTGTCCCAAGAGTAGACTGGGAAAAGTATGATGTCCATTTAGATAGGGGTCTATTAAATTAGCGTCATAGGTCTGAGGGAAGTCAATAGAAAAAGATCTAGAGAGAAATGTGGTTAACCTAAAGGTTTAATAGATAAAGCTGATCCAATCTGTAGTAGAAACTTTGAATCAATCCCCAATTTCTTTCTACTGATAAGTCCAGTTCTGGATTTTGACATTATATTGAAAACAAGTCCAATCCAAGGACAAATTTGGTTTTGTATTGGCTTAAAAATAATCACATATAATCATGAAGTTCAATTAGCTAACTCCTTCTTATGTGCAGTACCTGATACTGAAACATGAGGACACAATAGTGAATAAGATGGAGTCTTGTTCTGTAATAGTTCACCATGTATTTGAGAATACGGATACATAAATTGATCATTTCAATGTAATAGGGCCAGTATACGTAATTGGAAACATCTCTCTCATCCCAATAAATGGCACTCATTCCCAAACACACAGGAATCTAGCATCTTTATACTCTTTTGTTCCCTCCTTTCTTACCTCCAATCAAAAAGTCATTCATCTCTGTTTTCAACCATACATCTCTACTTCTTTCTGTACCCCACTGCAATGAGAATGTAGCCAAGGTTTGTTCTACCAGAATAGATTCCTGGTTATTTAGCTTCCAAACCTGCTGCTATTGCAATTACTTCTCCCCACTGCGCCAAGAGAAATTCACTTAAAATGTGAATTGGGGGCCTCCCTGGTGGCTCAGCGGTTGAGCGCTGCGCTGTGGAGCTGTCGGCAGAGCGCTATGCGAGTTCGATGCCCAGCCGGGGAGAATCCCACATGGTGCGGCAGACCTCTCCTGCCTCGCCCGCTGCTCCCCTCAGCAGTGTATTTCTGATCTGCCTGTTCTGCTCCCCGCTCTGTCTCTGGTGAACCCTCTCACCGCCCCACACCTCTGGCCTGTACCCCAGCTTGTATAAATAAATCTTTTTTTAAAAAATGTGAATTGGACCTTGTTGCTCTCCCCACATATCTCTTCCCCACTACAGTGGGCTCCCATAGCGACTGGAATAAAATCCAGACTCTTATTAATCATGTCCTGAAAAGTGAGGTATAAGTGGCCTCCAGCGTCTACTCTCTTATGCTATGACTCCATAGGCTGCTTTCCCATTCTGTCATCATCTGACTCCCAGGACACCCCTCCAGCACCGGTAGGCTGATAATTCCCACAGCTGAGGTAAAATCAGAAATGCTTTCCCAGGTAAACACACAGGTGGTGAACTACTGTCTGCAAGTCCTTGAGAAAAAAAATAGTGTATTGGATCACTGTCTTCTGATTTTGTGAACTTAGTGATCTGCCTCTGTGCTCCCTTGGGATGCTCAAACCTTTTAATAGGATTATGAATTCTTCTAGAATTCAACAAGCATTTTACCATGAATACTTAGCCTTAAAACTTAAAATTTGTATTTCTGTGACCCTTTAACCTGAGCCATATGCTTCATGTTTATTTTTACTTCATTGGAAATTACAAGCTCTAAAACAAAGTAAAAATTCCTAAATGTTAATTTCATTTATTTCCATTTTCTATAATTTTTTATCTTTTCTTCCTGCCTAAAAAAAAAAATCATAAAAATTAAATGTTTTTTCCTTAGAAACATTTGAATGTCAATGTCCATTAAGTTTTCCTTGGCACAGTTGGTATAATATGCTTTGCAAATGTACACTACACTTATAAACATTTTAGATTAATGATACTGTGCCAAGGAATATGATATATTAAGTAATAGACTTATAGACTCATTTTGGATTAGGAGAAATGCATATTAACACTAATTGATTTTTATCATGAAAAATGTGGCATGTGTTCATTAGAATTAGAATTCAATCAATTGGGAAAAGTCAAGAAGTCTTTATGCTTTGATCTGTACCACAGTCATTTTCCTCCAATAATTTTATTATTTAATGTCACAATTAAATTATTCACATACAAATTTGACTTTATTTGTATCCTGTCAAGTTAGAATCTGTAAAGAACTGTTTATTTTTAACCCCACATCTTGGGATTAGGTATGCTTTGACATGGACTTAGGGTACTAAGCATGAATTCCTGGCTTTATCAAATTGGTTAGTCTGAAAAATCTCCATATGTGTTATAAAAATTTTCAAGAGCAAAGTACTTTTTCTCCACTTCCACATTCTTTTTTTTATAATAATTAAATAAGGTAACTGATTTAAAACATTATACTCAGAAATACAGGAGCTCACAGCCCAGGTATATTTCTACATAGATCATAACTTTTCAGAAAAGAAAGAAATGGAAGCTAAAAGGAATAGTGTGAGAGAATACACCAAAGAGCAGAGAGGTGAGAACACAGACTCCTTATCATTATTTTAAATTAATTTGTCAGGCATTTATATATCATATAACTTTGGTATTACATTTTCACTCCTCCACATGTGCACATGTTTCACTCGTCCCCCAGGAAACCTCCCGGGCCAGTGCCCTATCCTAAAATAAGGGAAGATTTGGCCCCTCTCGGATATAGCACATTCATTTTTAAACAGTATTTGTCCACATGATTTGACCAGAATAACAAAGCAGAAATATGTAGCTAAAAGAATATGAAAAGATCATGAACTCTCTCCCTGAAAGGACTTTGACCCTTGGGAGAAATAGCTAAAACTTCTCTCAAAATTAAAAGGGAATTGCTCATAGTGGATTATTGTGCTTACAGAGAACAAGCCTCTACATAGGAGTGGCTTTCTATTATTGAAGAGAATGCTTTCTCTGCTTTTCACTCTCATTCCCCTAATTTGTTATTCAAGATCCAGTATCTTGTTGATATGTGGGTTTGAGGTAAGGTTCCAGGAGTCTTGGTCACACAGCAGAATCATATTACCACAAGAGAGATAAAGATCATTCCAAGTCTGTGTGTCAGCTTCTATGGTTCTGTTATCTTTCTAACTGTGGAAAGGTGTGCTAGACCCACACAAATAGAGTCAATGAGAAAAAAAATTATAATGTGAGGAATTTGCCAACTCTAAGGATAGTTTAAGTGGAATAAGGAAAAGATTTAGTCCTATTTAAAATTCTCCCTGAAAATTAGTAAACTTGTGGGCAGGTATTGGAAATTTTCAGTTTTCACTTCATAACTCTAATGGAAGAATAAGATTTTGAATTCAACTTTCAAAAGACCACCTTGTGACTCAGGGGAAATCAATTATAGTCTCAGTGCTTTGGGTCTGCAATTTCTATATGAGACTGGATAAGGACTCAAGCATAGCAACTAAACTACTATGTCCACTAATATAGGGACTGACGGTCAGATTCTTAATATATATTGTTAATAAACTAAGACTTTTCTCATCTGGTTCATAAATCCATCATAATTTCAACTTCCAAGGCAACAGACCACAGAGTATGTAAAACATCTTTGATAGGAAGGAAAAGTTGGGGGCTGGGTATAAAAAACATAGGTTTCACATTTTTTCCTATTGCTTAAATATAATTTTTAAAAAATTACCACATTATATTTTATTTTTTTTTAGGTGAAGTGCTTTACTTTTTACATTATTCTCACAACATTATTTTTTGACAGTATTTTATTTCTCCCCTCAGGTGTAGTCCCTATAGCTCTCCCTCCACCATAGCACCTGTGACCTATCCCCACAGTCCCTTGTGCTCTTCCCTCCCTTGTTTTGACCTCTCCTTCTCCCTCTCCCCTCCTGCATGTCTCAGATCTATGGTCAGCTTGCAATTTTTGTCTTGTTCTGACCCTTTGTTTGTTTTCTCTATATACCACATATAAGTGAAACCATCCGACTTTTATCTTTGTCCTTCTGACTTATTTCACTTAGCATAATCCCTTCTAGCTCCATCCATGTTGCCACAAAAGACTTGGGTTTATCTTTTTGATTGCTGAGAAGTTTTGGCTACTCAAGCAGCAATATACTTAAACTGGAATGATACATAGAAGGTTTCACTTTTGAATCTCTACTTAACCTTATAATTTAACAGAAAGGATCCTGAACCCACAGTAGTTATAAAACATACTATTATTCTACTTACACAGTTCATATAAATTAATGTTTTTATTGATTAATATCATTATTTGAGAAGATATTAGATGGGCATTCAATAATAACACTAACTGCACTGTTGGATAAGACCTTTCCCTTTGGGATTTTAGCAA
The DNA here is from genome assembly GCA_004024925.1 of Scalopus aquaticus. Taxonomy (NCBI): domain Eukaryota; kingdom Metazoa; phylum Chordata; class Mammalia; order Eulipotyphla; family Talpidae; genus Scalopus; species Scalopus aquaticus. Next base: position 16,761 of record PVIJ01015429.1, read on the forward strand.
GTATTTTACCTCTGTTTTAGTACTTCTCACAATTTATAATAACAGTTTCATTATGTGTACTTTCTGCCAATCTGGATCTCTTTGAGGCCAGAGCCTTTTTTCTGGTGTTCCTAGGCTTTTACATAATATCTAGCATATCGTAGGTGCTCAAATAACATTGAACAGTTGAAGAGATAAAATAAAAATAAAGAACAGTTATTTAATGTTTTGAACAGATTTTTAAATAATGCCATACTGTTATTTAAAGAAAACAATCTTTTCATATATCACTCGACTTCCTAGTTTCAGAAGTACATACATCAAAATACTAGGTAAAAAGTAAAGTTTGATTTGCGTAAGTCAGAAAGGAAATAGCTATCTTACAGAGAGCCTGCTCTATCAAGATTTCTAACCTAACTTATAGGGCAAAGTTGCTGGATATATTTAGATTAATAATTGACAGGCCTACCAAGTGCTGGAGGTTTGAACTGATTATTACTGTTCAACATTTTGTGCTAACATTGGTCTTGGTATCCCTAAGGCCGTACAGTTTTGGCTACATCACAGGAAGGTCGGAGTTATTGACTCCCAAGTATGTAAGCATATGTACAAAATCTGTGGAAAGCATAAAATTGTAGTATTGCTCTAAAAAAGCAGTAGCTCCAAAGAGCAGAGAAATAAAGCTAATTCTATTCTGTTCTGCTCACTTCCAAATAAAGTCCCAATTCCTCATCTTTGTAATTAAGCTTTAAAATTTCACCTCTCTTTAACTTTCATGCTAACCCAATTCTATTCCCTAAAAACCAATTTTCTAACCAAATTATTTGCTGTACCTATACCTAATTTCCAAGTTTAGGGGTGTTTTGGCTTTATCTGTTTGGTGTGGAATTCTTTACCATTTTTACCTAGCCAAATTGTTCTTGTTTTTCTTAAATCAGCACCAGCTTCATTCCCACTTGCCTTCATGTAAGAAATCTGCTCCCTTCTGAATATAGAAAACATTCTGTATGTTCCTCTCTACTAGCACGAACATGCTCTACACTTATTTATCACCTACCTAATCTAGAGAGCATCTTCCTGATGAGGCAGTAATTCTTTGAGACAGGTAGCAACTGTTTATGAATCAACCTAATGGCTTCCAAACTATGGTGATTTATGTGTGTGATTGCTTTATGACAATATTGTTATATAAATATTTTTTATTGTAATTGTATATAATATTTATATAACTATTATATATTATATAAACAATATATTAGTAAACATATAGTAATACATAATGGAGATATTAGAAATATTCAAGGAATAATTGAATAAATATACATATAAAAACTAATATAGAATGAGAATATTATAACATTTAAAGCTATAACACAAAAATATAATTATTGCTGTAGTTCAATAGTAGAAATACACATAATTATGTAATAAAAATGGCAATAAAGAAAGATCAGAAGAGGACTGACTGTTCATTACATAGTTTGGGAAGTTCAGAAATAAAAGATGAATAAATAAGGAGTCCAGAAGACTTTATGAAAAAGAAGTTTTCAGTGACTTTAAAAATAAAAGGCATTGGGCCTCCTTGGTGGCGCAGCGGTTGAGCGCTGCGCTGTGGAGCTGCTGGCAGCTCACGATGTGGGTTCGACGCCCAGTTGGGGAGAATCCCACATGGCAGGGCAGACCTCTCCTGCCTTGCCTGCTGCTTTCCTCAGCAGTGTATTTCTGATCTGCCTGATCTGCTCCCTGCTCTGTCTCTGGTGAACCCTCTTGCCGCCCCACACCTCTAGCCTTCTGGCCTATACCCCAGCTTGTATGAATGAATAAATCTTAAATAAATAAATAAATAAATAAATAAATAAAAGGCATTACTTCTAATCTTACATATGGTACTCAGCACCAGCACAGCTTATACAAACTTTGAGAACAATATAACTAAGTACATATTAGAATACTAAGCTGATTGGTAGGTTTTAGAATAATTATTTTTTTCCAAGGAGAAGTTCCTATACTTATTTCTATTATTGTTTTTGGTCCCTGACTCTTGCTAAGAATTATAACATTCTTAATACATATCATTTCATAAGTATTGGTACATTAATATATGTCATTTTAAAATATTCAATTATTTTACTATAATATGCACAATATGCTCAATATTCATATATCTAAAATTAACCAAGTTGGTTTCGGAAAAAAAAAGATCAATGTAAAACAGTTGTATAATATTTTTATAGCTATGCCTTGTGCCAGATCACTAAGATATACTGAATTTTTTGATGGGAAGTAAGATGATAAATAGTGAACAAGAAAAGTCAACAAGTTAAAAATGACTTTTGAGTAATAGAAATACGCAAATCTAACCAACATTACAGGGGTTACAGAAGAAATTCCAATTATGTACCAAGGTTTACATATTTTCAAATGTGAAAGTACAGATGAATGCTATAAATAAGTGTGCTTTATCTTGTACCATCAGAAACATAATAAATGTCTTATCATAGAAGCCATGTTAAATTTTTCATAGCAATTTTGTGTTATTTTCGTAATGCTCAACTAGATCACAATTTTAAAAATAACTGTCTTCAAAATCAGTTTTTTTAAAAAGATGAAGATTGCTAATGTACTTGAATTATTTAATTCTTAACTTTTCAGAAAACTGTGATAAAGTATTTGATATGTTTATCTGAAATTCTTAGGCAATTTCAACCTAGAAATCTGATACTACACAAATATTACTATGTGTATTAAATATAAATATACTCATATGCAGCAGAAAAATATGTTGGGAGTTGACAATTATGTGGGAAACAGACTAGGTAAGTAAAAATGCAACATGGATGATTAATCTACGAAAGCCTATGAAAATGTACATTACTTAAGTTATCGGATATTTTGTCACACTAGTCAAATATGTATTTAAACAGCTCATTTGTCTAATGCTTTTAATTTTTTAGTAACTTTTAAAATTAAGGTAACATTAGTTACTACACTGTATGTGATTCACAAATATAGGATCCCACCTCCTCAGGGCATACTACCACGCACACTCCCACCCAGGTACGCACAGTCCTCTAGGATAGTCCACTGTGCTCCCTCTACTTTTTCCTCTCCAACTCCCAGCTCCTCCTCTGGTAACCTCAGTTTTACAGTAAGATTTCTAGGGTTTGTTTTTTGTTTGGCATTGTCTGACTCTCTGTTTTGTTACTCTATAGTCCATTTATGAGTTTAAATAAATGTATTATGGGTCCATTTTGAAGTCTGGTATATATGAAAGCATAAGAACTTCATTTACATATATTTTTGTTCATTCCCACCACAGTAATGAACATATATCTTTGAAGAAATTTAAAAGTTTAAAAGTTAGATAGTTAATGATTTTATTACGGTCTGTTAATATGTCCTTATGGAGTGAACCAACAACAAACTTAAAATACTAACTATACTTTAGGAATAACAACAAAAATATTTTTCATCATGCCTTTTGTCTAATATAATTTGTAATATCTGTAAATAGGGCAATGTCTTTGAATTATTGAAAAAGTAAAATAGCATTTTACTCACACAAAGGGGGGAGAAAAGTGGAACTAACAACCTAAAAGGTGTTATGTGGGGTTTAATTCTGTCACAAGGCCATGGCAGAAAGCAAAAGAACTTTACATGTTCTAGAATTTTCTGGATTTAGTTTATGTTTCATGTGAAAGACTAGACTCTGGTGTCCCACAGTAAATTCAGAGCTTCTGTGAATCTTAATGATGATTTTGAGTAATAATTACTTTAAACTGTATAAGGAGAATAGTGGAGTAGATGGAAACACAGGGTCTCTCTGCTTTAACTTCTACTTTCTTTTCCATGAAAACCATGAGCCTATGAATTAAACCACCTATTTAAGAACATATGAGATCACGAAGCAACATGACTACACATCAAACACTGAGCCACAAGCATATGGAGACCTGGGAGTAGATAAAAATGTATAGAAGTGATTGATCATCTTTCCATATTGCGTACACTAAAAATTCTATCCATTCAGCCATGTACCCAACAAAGGTAAGGGAAAAACAACTTTCTAAACTCTGTGATATCTACTCAACTTTCTTATTTGTGTGGGAGCCTCATAAATCTGTGAGAAAAGATATTTTCAATAAAAGGTAGGGAATGCAAACAATAGCAACCACTTCTGAGATATGTCCTGTATGGACAGAGAAATCACTGAATTGGAATTAAATAGAAAACACATATGTATGTACTTATGAATGATTTTATATACATAAAGCTGCTAAAATCTCTAAGGTAAACCTGCACATTTCAATTTAAAAAAAAAGGATAAGAGGGTAGCTTAAGATAAGGAAAGGGTGGGGAGGGGAGGAGAGGCGATGAGAGAAATATAAGTGATTTGATCTTGACCTTGATTGTAATTGTTTCTTCAAATATTAAACATGAGTGCAATTTATTTTTTATATAGAATGAAAGAAATAATAAGAATTACTGACTAAGCTGAAGAAATATATGGTGCATAGATGTAGGCTGGAAAATGAGTATATCAGTTGACAGGATGATGTCAAGGTTGATGGGGAATGGTTGGGAAGAAGCCTGTCAGTTGGCCTGAGTCGATAATGAAGGCACAGCCACTACAGACTTGCTTTCCTTCTCTAATTTGCACAAGAGGAGGAAGAAGTAGGTAGTCAAAGTGACACATCTCTTCATTGTTTCTTTTACTTTCAGACAAGTAATTTCAGTGTATTGGTGTGTGTGTGGGGGGGATTCTTGAATTATTAGAGATTTGCTGTTCACTAATTTAAGAGTGACTTGGCACAAACGTTTGTTCAAATGCTTCTCTCACTTTCCCTTTCCACATAGAATGGTATCCAAAGTTATTAAATCACCTTACAAATATGGTAAACAATATTTTTTAGATTTATCTAACTCTTACTAATTTGGTTCACATTCATCTTCCCAGATTCTAGACTTACACATACTCTTAGAGTTTGACAAGTATTTTGATGCCTAATTCGTCTACAGTTTCATGCATTAGTTTCTTCAAACAAATTATAAGTTTGTGTTTTTGTGTGTGTATGTTTTAATAAAATTTCATTTATTTTCCACGTTTGTATAACTATATAGTTTGGGGACTACAACTCCACACCTCCACATTTGCACATGCTTCACCAACCCACTACTAAAATCCGATGCTACTACCCAGTCACATAACACCTGCTTTCCTCTCTTCCTTTGTCTCATCTCTTCCCTTTGATAAAGACCTTTTTTCCTCCCCCCACAACATTTCAGAGTTATTTTTCTTGTGTTTTTTCCAGTTTGGATTTTTATTATCATTTATATTCTATAGGTGGGTGAAACCATTCAGTAAGCATCTTCACTCTCTGACAATAAGCCCTTTGACACTCAGAATCATATCTTAAACTCCAGTTTTTTGCAATTCAGTTTGGCAACTGACTACTGAATACCCATGATTTCTGAGTCTTGTCATTAATACTGACTCCATAGCTGACTACATAGGTAGACAAATGAGTCTTCTGTTTTTTCCATAATGTCTAACGACAATGATTTTTTTTGTCATTTTTCAAATGTACTGAAGAGAAATATTTTCCTAATTCATAGAGCAAATGGCCATACTAAGTCATCTCTGAAGTCTTAATAACCAATCTTTGATGGATCATAACAAAATACACCCTAAAGAAGCTTCCCCAGATAAGCGATAATGATGAGCGACCTTAACTCCCAAGATATTCTTAAACATCACACGACTAATAGCAGTATCTGCTGGGTACATTAGGAAATGAACAAAGATAAGCTTTGCAATTGCAGATTAATGGCCTTACCAGCTAAGAATATCTGATATTGGAGCATATGAGTTATTGCTGTTATATTTTATATGAATATTTCCCTCTTTATAACAACATTTTGTGCATAAATTAAAGTATGGATTTTCTAAATTTCTAATTTATTTTTCTAGAATGGATTTAGAGTCATATCATGTTAGCCAAGCTAACAAATCCATCCTTATGTCGTAGACTATCTCAACTAGTCAAACAATGAGTTGAGAGATGAAAAATAAAGACAGTCAACTCTTTTCTTGGAAAGCAGTTAAATTGTGCTTTTATACAACAAATGTGTGCACACATTCCCTCAAAAACTGGTTCTATCTGTTAGTCCATAGAAAAGAAAATTGTGCACATCAGGTTCTTTATAACAGTAGGATGTGTAGCCAGACAGTCTGGGTTTCAATCCAGACTGTCAGTTACTTACTGTGTGACACTGGGAAGACTGCTTAATCTCTCTGTGTCATTTTTCACACCTGAAAAGAAAAATTAGGAACATTTAATTAATTTATGTACCTATAAAGATTATAGCTTGCTTGGCTCACAGTGAATGATACAAAGCATTTTCTAATATTATTGTCATTTACACAAACAGACCTATTAAATTATATTTCTGAAATCGGTTAATAACAGAGATTCTCAAGGAAGTCTTTAATAGATTTGTCTTGATTTCAAATGTAGAAATTCATGGCATACTGTTGACTAGCCAATTATCACATCCTGGCTTAAAAATAGGTCTTGGTTTTCAGAGATGAGGCTGAGAAATATTTGTCAGTGACTCAGTTACCAGGATTATATGATAGCTACATGACCTTCAAACTTGATTTTTTTTTTCTGTTCTACATTATAGAGCTAATTGAAACATATTTGATTCATGAAAGAAAGCATTTAATTTTGCTCTGGTTCACATGCTTTATTTTTTTTAATGTATATGAATGTAAGAATGATAGTAGTTGGTTGACAGTTAGAGGCCCTATTTGATATTAGCATAAAAAAATAAATTTGATTAGATAAGGACACTATACTTCCATAGGTTAAACCAGATAGCTAAAGGCAAAATAAAAATTACCTTGAATTGTATATTGGATTCAATTTTAACATTTTATATTTCTTCCACAAAGCATCATATTGTTGGCATTGAATTAAAATTTCATCTAGGGCAAATATGTCATTTCCTTTAATCTTTCTGAAACAGTTTTCCAGGTTAAGTATAGGCATTAAGATATCAGGAGGTAGTATAATTCAATAATGACTGTCCTTTGCACACAAAAATGATCCTGGGCCTCCCTGGTGGCACAGCAGTTGGGAACTGCCCTGTGGAGCTGTCGGCAGCGGCGATTTGAGTTTGACACCCAGCCAGGGAAATTCCCACATGGCGCAGCAGACCTCTCCTGCTTTGCCCGCTGCTCCTCTCAGCACTGTATTTCCGTTGATCTGCCTGTTCTGCTCCCCACTCTGTCTCTGGTGAACCCTCTCGCCGCCCCACGCCTCTGGTCTGTAACCCAGCTTGTATGCATAAATAAATAAATCTTTAAAAAAAATGATCCTGACTTCTTAAGAGAACGATGGTATATATACACATATATATATACACACACACAGATATACATATATATTTATGTTTCTTATCTTAATCATATATAAAATCATACACATATAGAATCTTAATTCTTCATGTCTCAATGGCCTACATGCAGAAAATGTGAAATCTTTTAAATATCATCAATTTTTTAACCCAACTTTAGTAAATATTAACCAGTATCAATGGATTTGGTCTCAGAAGCATGTACTTAAGATACATGCTTTCAACTTCATTGAAATATGGATGATGAGGTTAAATAATGTTTCTATGGCCACATATGCAGAAGTGATGGGCATAGTTATCATTAACACCTATTTCAACTGAGTTTTATGTCTTATTTAGGAAAATGATCCATTTCATATCTTTAGTTCATGACACTAAGAATCTATTAAGTGAGTCACAGAGAATAGATCTTTACTTTACACACTGAATAATGTATTTAGAATAGGGAACAGAGCATATATATTGGTATAATTTTTGTAGAACACTTAAACATTTTAAATTTTATCTTATTAAAATTTCAAAAACACACTAGCAAAATGAGATGTATTTGTTGATTGAATAATCAAATATTTAAGTAAAATGATATTCATTACAACTTATTTTAAGAGCAAAAACATAATATATATATATACACACACACGTGAATAGTTGCATGGAAATGCACAATACTCTAAGCATAAAGTCATTACAAAAACATGTAAAATATTTATATTTTAGTAAGAAAACACATATAAATTATATAGGAATGTGTTTGTGCACGTGCATTCACGGGAAGAATCAGGCCAAATCGTTGGCAGTGAATATCTAGGAATGAGCTGACTGGTAGAAGAGAGAGATACAGAAAACTTTTGGTCTTTGGTTTACATACTGCAGCGTGTCTGGATTGCCACAAATATTCACACATTATAATTGAACAGAAATAAAAATCCAAGCACAAAAAATGTTAAGTGTACTAGATAATGCAATTTTCTGGGTTGTAATATTTTTTCGGATTGACTTTTCCATGTGAATTCTCAGCAACATTTCAATGCGAGAGTAAAATGGGGAGTTCTGACTAGTATAAGGTCATCTCTAGGCTAAATTCTATAATCAATGCAAACAAATATTACATTCTACAACAAAAAGTATAACTCGTAGTATTTGGGAGACAGTACCAATATCACCAGACACACAGTCAACCAAACCCAGGTTCATTTCATCCTCAGAATTTCATCTCCATTTTCCTGAGACTTTAAATTGAATAATGGACTGACTGTGTGTGAACAAAATGCATACATTTCTTTTATACTTTTTTAAATAGCAATGCAATCTGGGGAGACCCTGGTGAAGGAGCAGGGGGGCAGGACAACAGTGGGGAATGAATGTTGTATGAGATAGGGACTTAATGAGATAAGGGAATATGTATTTTTGTGAAGGGAAAAAACTTCATAACATTTTTCATATGAAACATACACAAGAATAATGGAATAGATTATATCTTATGAAATGTGGCCTACAGTAAGTTACTGTTGCATGTCTTCCTTCCATAGAAAAGGAATGAATTGGAGACATTCACTTATAATGAAAATTGTCTGTATTTTTCTCAATTGAGAGAGTTCATTGAGACTTCATAGAGTAGGTTTATTACATATTACATGGGAAGGAAAAAACACATTTTTTGTTCCAATAACAACCTTTTATCAGACACAACAATACACCTCCACAGCATTTGTATCAAAAAGCTGCTGCCGCAGATGGAAATTGTCAAAGTGGAGTTGCTTTTCGAAGTGTCCTTTAGCAGCAGCTTTTAGCAAATGAAGCAATGGCAACTTTTGGGGGGAAATGCAGCATTTCCTTCTTCGACCACCTACTATGGTGCAGCTTTGTTTGTTTGTTTGTGTTGCTGTTACTGCTCACCTTCTCCCCCGACCCGCACCACCAACAGTTGATGAAAAAGAAGGAAAAGGATAGAGAAAAATACTGCAAGCATTCTGCTATTTAGTGGTCATGCTTGGGAGGCTTTGAAAAAAATAGCAGTCAGCAGATACATAAAGATATGACAGATGCTGTCCATTAACTATTATTCTGTCATGGCATGAATCCTGGAAGTTAACATTTTACTGCAAACTGTCATCTCACCCACATTTTCAAGGTGGCCTCAAGTTTTCTAGGCTCCACTTCTCAAACAATTCTCATGTTTCTTCTTTTGAGCTGCTCTATACACTTCTGCAAATGGCTTTAAAAACTATTTTTTTCATAAAACCTGTCCTGTCGACTTTTCCCACAGCACTCCACCTCAAACAATACCCAGTGATGGTGTTTCTATTAAAACCATCCCTTAGCTGATGTTGAAACTTAGTTTACATTGATTCCTCCTTGGTAATATTAACACATGATAGATTTCAGTTTATTTGCACACTTTTGTTTGCTGACAAAATTGCTATTAAGTGTTCCCTGCATTATTACCTTTGCTTGAGAAATATTTTCTGATTTCCTATTTGTTCAGGGATTCTCTAGGAGACTTGGTTCAAATGCAAGCACTTGAGAGGTTATTTTATTGTTTGTTTCTGATATCTGGGATTACATTCATACCACATGGATTGCAATTACTCTACTTTGTGGAGTTTACTGAAATATACTTGAAGCTAGATACGTGAACAATTCTTAGAGATCTTCCCTGGCTCTAAGAAAGAATGTATTTTCTTTCTTTGCTTGGTATAATGCTTCATATGTAAACATTTATTATATTGAGTTTATTAGTTGTATCATTTAAATCTTCTGTGCCCTCACTAGTTTTTTAGATTTGTTCATGGATTGAAACAAACAAATAAAACCCCCCCACGGCATCTTTCTCTATAATTTTAATGTTAAATTCTCCATCAGTCTCTAGGATAGCTTTCCAGGTGTATTTTGCTTTATGCTCAATGTAGAAGAGTATATTTCATTGTCACGGTGAGTGGTATTGTTTATTACACGTGATGGTCTTCTTGATCCTGTTTAATGTTTTCAGGCATGAGTTCTACTGTATCCCTTTAATATTCTGCCACTCAACATGTATTATCTACATTTTCTAATATAACTTATTTGAATCCTTACTTAAAACTTTGATGGGGAGATGGGACTTCTGTTGCAGAAAATTGTCTTAATTGTTATCTTGTATTATATTACACTGACATTATTGTTTTTTTAATAATCAATAAATCAACAAAACCTACAAAACTATCAGACAAAATAAAAACTCCTTTTCCCTCAACAGTAATGTATTTAATCATATCACTCTTCTACTTGTTTCCATATAAGACAGCATGATCCTAAACCTGTATTCATTTTTTTCCTTGCTTCCCTTTTTCCATACTGGTAATATATCAATATGTACTGTTTAAAGATACTTTTAAATGTATGTATTTTTACATTTATGAAAAGATGTTTACTGTTTTAGAAATATGTGGCTTATATTGCTAAAATTCATCTAATTTTTTTGCTGCTTATTTCATTGATTTTGTTGTATAATATTTTATTTAGTAAATGTCCCACAGTTTGTTAGTTATTCTCCTGTGCTGGGCATTTGTGTTGGTCTTTTTATTTCTTGCTATGTGAGCAAAATGAATGTATTATGGTACACATATAATAATTGAGCTTGAGCATATAACTAAATATGGAATTTCTTGATGGTAATGTGAAATTTTAACTTTAGAAATACTATAACCATAAATTTTCCAAAGGGATTACAAATTTTCACATCCGTGTACTGCAGTCTCTTTAACACTAGGAATTATAAAATTTATGTTTGTTTGTTTTCCCAAACATAAAGGGTTAAACTTTGAGTAAAGTATGTTGTCGATTTGCGTGTCTCTGGGTATCAATTAAAATATTTTCTATATTCATTGTTAGTGTGTATTTTCATCTATGACATCTACTCTTGTCTCTTCCCAATTATTTTTGGGTTATTTGCACACTGTTTATTGTTCTCTTCAAATAAATTCATATATTTCAGTTGGATCTAACAGCTACCTTAGGTTACTGGGACCCTTAACTTGGTTGAAATTTTCCTTTGCCTATTAATTGTTTCTGATTCCCTCATTACCCGCGTAGGTCAGGCCATTGCCTTTCTCTAGTAGGGGCATAACATCATGTGGCAGAAAGCATAACAGTTCTGATAACTGTGGATCGATGAGGAAATAACTGGCAAAACATCTCTTCTGTGCTCTATTATGGAAATGAGAATCTTTAACTCTCACATTCTCCTGGAACAAGTGTCTGTCTTTGCCCAGAAAACAAACAAAACAACAAAAACAAACATGACAGTGATTCAGTTGACCAGTGTTAATTCCTTTGTGGTTCTGCTGTGATCAGGAGATTCAGAGTCCCACACAGGATAACGCAGCTAATGTGTTGGGGAAATGAGACTCTTTCCTAGGAGGATCGGTCATTTTATAGGTAGCCATAAAGTTCCCTTTGCTAACACTAAAACTTAGCTGGGGAGGAAATAAGATTTCAGTGTTCCTCAGAATGTTATAGAAAATCTCAAAACTTAATTGGGAGGGTTAAAAAACACTAGATTTTCATGACACAAAAGGCAAATTTACTACTTTCCTCTTATGCAAACTCATTATTATTTCATTTACATCTTTTCTTTACTCTAGGTCTGGTCTCTTAAGAATGCAAATTCTCTTTACATTTTATCTCTGTCCTATAATACCAATTCCTTAAGGCCAAGAGTTTTATCTCTGAATATATTATATACAAGACTGATCACAGAGCTAGAGCTAATTAGTGGTATTATATCATCATTATCATTACTATTTTAAGTGTAGGTGTATATCAAGCTGACAATTCAAATTTATAAGGCAGATAAATGGAGAATATTTACTAATTTTGCAAAAGAATTCTGCCCAGGGCTTATTAAATCTAACATTCTTTAAATTTGTATTAATGTAGCATAGTCTTATTCAGGAATATGTATAATTTTATAAAGTATAAAGTGCATTCTAAACCAGAGGAAAAAAATGAGTAAAAGTTTCCCTGCATTTCCTTCATAAAGACACATTCGTGTAGGATGTAGCTATGTTGCCTCTGAGCATTCTCCCACCTTTACAATTTGATGGATCAAGAAACTTGTTGATCCATCAGCAGCAACACTCACAGGCTGGTTTCCTACTCTGATTTGGATCCTTAACTTGGCTATAATTGCTTGAAATTAAACAAAACATTCTTTCCAATGATGCCAATCTTAAGGTGCAAAATTATAGATTGGGAGACACTGTATTTGAATTCAGAGTACTAAAGATAATATATTTTTCATTCAGCAAAATATTGTTCCTTCTTATTTAGTCTTCTCCTCAAGGTTTTCTAGTCTCCCTTCTACATCAACTGTCATAAGAGATCATAGAGTATTCTTAACTGGATTTGGAAATACACTTTGAAGTTTTTTTTTTTCTATTGTTGTTAGTGTTTTTGTGGGTTTTACCCTTAGCAATCATTTGATCAAACATAGACACCTTCTATTGGAACAAGCACATTATATTGTATTATTAAGGAAAAAACCCACTAATCATAGATGTGCGCTATCACTGATTCTAAGATGTACCCTATTTCACAGATGTTGAATTGTGAAGACATGTGTGATATGCAATCAACGAAATATGAAAGTACTTTTTGACTTGACTTTGGGAATTCTTTCATGTTTATAGGACACAAAGCCTTAGGTCAGTTTGATGTCTACTACTTTCTTTACCATATTTCTTAGTATCTAAAGCATCCTTACCACAACTGGCAGTACAGTAAAAACTCTTGTCCAGTTGTGGGGTGCTGGGAAATCTGGTTTCCTTAAGCACGACTAATTCTGAGATCTATGTCCTTGGAAATCATATTCCCCCTTCTTGAAAATAGCGCTGATTTTTTTTAATAGTAACTTTTCCCATTTTGTAGGTCAGCCCTTATTGGGCCTCAGAATTATGCCAAGGTGACACTGGCATCTTAGTCCAGACTGCAGTAACAGAAATACTATAGTCTGGGTGACTGATAAACAGCAGAACTTAACTTACAGTACAAACAACATTGTACCAGAGGCTGGAAGTCTGAACCAAGTGTGCCATTGTGGTTAGATTCTGGGAAGGGTCCTCTTCCAGGTTTCAGACTTCCAACTACTCCTTTTATCTTTACATGACAGAGAGAGGAATCCAGCTCATTTCTGAGCCTTCTGAAAGCACCAGCATACTCATGAGATGTCACCCTCATGATCTCATGTAACCCAGTCATTTCCCGAAGGTCCTACCTCTTTTACCATCACACTGAGGGATAGGGTTTCAACATATGAATTTGGGGGATGAGATGACATAAAAATCCAGGATATAGCAATGGACTTAGCAATCATTAGATCAAATTTAGACACTTTCTATTGCAACAAGCACAATTATGTTATTAAGGAAAAAAACCCCACATAATCATAAATGTGAGAAACCACTGATACTTTCTAAAAGCCTAGGATTTTGTGCCACTCATTTTAGTTCTTCCAGCATGCAAGTCGGAAAGTATCATGTATATTACCAAGGCTGCTCTTGAGAGAGCCACTTATTGCCCCCAGGCCTCTACTTGCTCTTCCCTTAAGTCACCTCCTCAGAGAGCAATACCTCTTGGAATCAAAGTTATTGTGGCTCTTCTACCGCAATTCATACTTTTGACCTGCATTCCCACATCAGGATCAACTCTTCTCTAGTGCAGCACTTGAAACCTCCAACACTCAGCAATGCCTGGTCATGCATTTGTAGATTTCAAATAAGCAGAAGACACAATGGCCAGCATGATCAGAATAATGCTTTGCCCACACCCATCAATGTGGGATTCTGAACTAATGACAAGACTCCACGTTTATAAGACACATAAAAATCTCACTCTTGGGCCTCCCTGGTGGCACAACGGGTTAAGCGCAGCGCTGTGGAGCTCTGGCAGTGGTGCAAGTTTGATGCCCAGCTGGGAAGATTCCCACATGGTGCAGCAGACCTCTCTTGCCTCGCCTGCTGTTCCCCTCAGCAGTGTCTTTCGGTTGATCTGCCTGTTCTGCTTCCCACTCTGTCTCTGGTGAACCCTCTCACCACCCACAAATCTGGCCTGCACCCCAGCTTGTATGCAAAAGCAAAAATAAATCTTTAAAAAAAAATCTCACTCCTTGACATACTTTCAGATTCTCAGATCAAGTCTCCTAGAATAATATTCAAGTTTTCATGTTTAGTGTGGATTCAAAACCAATAAAGAATATGCTTGCACCAGCTGTGGCTAATGTGGCATATGGACTTCACTGTTGTAATATAACTGTGCTCCTTCTCCCAATTTTTTATACTGGCCTCTATGACAGAAAGGGGGAAAAAATAAAAAAGAAACACCAGCAACTGAAGTAATTATTCCTTTGTTCTTCATTCCAGGATCAATAGACTGGGACATTTAGTGAATATGAGTTTCACTGAAAACAATGTTTGCCACTCTCATTTGGAACCCATAAAATGTAGCAGAAGGAATATGTGATTTAGCACTGGAAGCCCTGGTTTAGACTGGGCATGATCACTTACTAGGTGTAAAGCCTCAGATGAGCCTTCTAATCACCTGAGACTCCTTTGTAAAATAAAATCTGATAACTTCCCTCTGTGTATCATTCTAGTGTGAAGGAGGATCAAAACAAAAACGGCAAAGATTTAAAAATTCCCGTGAACATTAAAATATGTACCTGCAAAGAAAAGGAATAATCATTTGAATAGAAACCACCTTGTCACATGATGTCCAGTCTCAATCGCCCTTCTTTCCTGTCTTGGCCCCAGACTCTGAACACCTCCTCCCGCTTTTGAATTTACTGTCCTTCATGTGGGTAGCAGGGCATGGACACGTCAGATTCACAGACTAACAGTTGCCCTGAGGAGCTAAGGCTAAGTTAGAAATGGATGTAAAAATTGGTGGAAATGCTTGGATGCACAGTGCAGAGCTGAAGCTTTTGCTTGCAGTTCAAGACTGAGATGAAATGGGGGTCCTTGATCCATTCATACCCCTCCCACCACTTTTAATTGTGAAATCCACTTGAATCACGTGTTTTCTATAACCAGAAAATCAGTTTCTGCACATAGTGCTCTTTCATCTAATACAGGATCATTGTATATTTGTACTCATTTTCAGCCGCACTTTTCCATAAAATCTATTTGTACGTAGGAAATGCCCACTTTTCAGACTTTGAGTGATCGCTCAGCGATGGTTAATCCTATTTGTGTTACATATACAGGAAGCCTTGAATTTTATAAACTAAAAAAAGAGAATCTGCTGTTAAGAAATCTGGTCAACTACATACAAATTTTATACCTTCTTTTAAATACCCAACTGAGGGGCCTCCCTGGTGGCACAGCGGTTGAGCACTGCACTGTGGAGCTGTGGGCAGCGAGCAACGCGAGTTCGATGCCCAGCCGGGGAGAATCCCACATGGCGCGGCAGACCTCTCCTGCCTCGCCTGCTGCTCCCCTCAGCAGTGTACTTCTGATCTGCCTGTTCTGCTCCCCATTCTGTCTCTGGTGAACCCTCTCGCCGCCCCACGCCTCTGGCCTGTACCCCAGCTTGTATGTATAAATAAATAAATCTTTAAATAAATAAATAAATAAATACCACACTGAGCTCTTCCTCCTCAGTTTTTCAAAAACCAAGAAGCACTGATTTTGAACAAACCTATGAATGCAGCACATATCTCTATTATTAAAGGCAAGCAGCAGCTTCCTTACATAATAGGAATATGAGCCATCAGCTCTCAATCTGATCTGGTCCTAATTCAATTAAATCATTACTTTCTTGTCTTTCACTGATTTTCTGGCCGACAGAAAGCCATGCAATGAATGTGTTAAATGGCCATTTTTAAATAGTGTGTGCATTCATAGAGGGGGGAAAAACACAATTTAATGCTAAAAAGGAGAATAAATTGCTGATCTCTCTCTCTCTCTCTCTTTTTTTTTTTAACAAATGGCTGGGAGGGTTGTAATGTATTAGATTTTTTTTCCAGAGGTAATCTTAGATGTGGAGTGAATGAAGTGAAGTCTGTTATCAATCCATAACATCTGCCGCAGTGTCAAGTGATGAAATGGGCGACCCCAGAGCCCAAGACAGCTGGGACGGCTTTCTTAATGCAGGAGGGTATTGTGCAAACAAACAGACACTGATACGGTCTATGGTTGTCACAATTATTCAGGCTGGTGATACATCTTCCCGTATTAGCTGCTCGAGCAGTCCTATTTCTTTTAAAAGTAAACTACTGTATAACAATCACTACCCTGGCCTGTGAGTCAGTGGGTACAAATAGAATAAATACCCTGGAAATAAAAAATAAATATAAATTAAAATTTATCACCAGAGCAATAAACTGAAAAGCAGATACAAGATGAAACAAAATGAGACAAAACACATAGAGCAAAAGCAGGGGAAGGGATATGCAAACAAAAACCAAGGCACTAATTAAAAAAAAAAAAGGAATTAATTAACGATTTTCTTTCAGCTTGATAGTGTTAGGGGTTCAAGTGAATTTCAAGTTAAAGATAGAATTTTAATTTTAATTCATGCTTCTCAGGTTTATGTTAAGCATGATGGGAGCAGGTATTAAAAACAGTAACGCCTAAGTTTCAGGCATGGAAAAGATTCTGCAAAATTAAGAAAAGTAGTAATTCTGGAATTTACTATTTACATACATTTATAGCTGAAGCAGCTACTGAATTAATTTACAAATGAAATTTTGATTTCATCTAGACAAGCTTTTGGTGGATAAGGAAATATTTTGATTCTAATTGGAAATTTTGCAGACTGCTTATGACTTTGAGTTCAAGTATTATGCAATGCAGCCTCAAATACAGTTCCTGGCTTTTGGATAAACAATCTAGAACCAACTGCAAAAATAGTTACATTTCAATGCTCTGATCACTTGCTCTGAGACTGATAGAAAGAAAGACTGTTTTCACAAGATCCTAAAACTCATCAAATCTCGTCTAATTGGGCAGATGTGAAAATTAGTCAAAGAGGTAAGGATTTACCTCACAGACCTTTTATTTTTGGTTCTGTGATGTTCCACCTCACATTATATTGTCTCTTTCTGTTACCAACTTGCCTCTGGTAGAATTAGAGGTAAGCCATTTTCAGTTTTTGTTAGAAAGATAGATACCTGAAAACCAAATAAAATTGTAAAATTAAATCCAAGTTACTGAAGCTTGACAGAGATTGACATGGTTACTTAAAAAACAAAACATCAGGGCCTCCCTGGTGGTGCAACGGGTTAAGTCTCAGCACTATGAAGCTGAGCCATTGCAGAGCCATTGCAGCATGAGTTTGATACTCGGCCAGGCCAGGGAGCTTCCCACATGGCACAGTAGACCTCTCCTGCCTTGCGCACTGCTCCCCTCAGCAGTGTATTTCAGTCAATCCACCTGTCCTGCTCCCCACTCTGTCTCTGGTGAATCCTCTCACCAGCCTACATCCCAGCTTGTATGCATAAATAAATAAATCTTAAAAAAAATCCTCAAATATCCATTCATATATTTTTTACTCAAAGTTTTTCTAGGTGTATACTGATATGAATTTTGTAGCTTATATCCATTCATGAAAAAGCCAAGCTCAAGTGTCAAGAAATCTCCAATGTGCCAAATTTGGAGCTTCTATAAGGAATGAGTCACACCTTACTCATCACTGTATCTGTCTGAACACATCACACAATGCTTGGCAAACAGTAGATATGAATGTATGCCACTTCAGTTGATGTATATTTTGCTAGTTTTGAAGATGCCAAAATAAAGTCAATTATGTCACTATCAGATATAAATTAGAATACTTCCTCTCTGACAATGGGACATTGCTGTTAACTCATTCATTCATTCATCAAACATTTGCTGAGCATATCCTATACAACATGCTTCATTCGAAATGTTAAGGAAAAACAGTGAATAAGACAAATAGTTTTTGCCCTTAGTAAGCTTATATTTTCTCAATGATGTCAAGTTAGTAATCACGAGTATTACAAAGAGAAACTCAGTGAGGCATATCTATTTATATAAAAGAAACTCAAACTAGTTTAGAAGATACTGTGAAGCCATAGATGATTTCCTAAGGAACTGGTCTTTAAGGTAAGGCCCCTAAAAAAAGGCAGGAGTTAAAAATGTAAAGAGCTAGGGCACAAGGATATAATTCTAGACAGAGAGAAAAGCAGAAACAAGAAAAAAGATGGCATATTCACAAATTGAAAAAATCAGGTGTAATTAAAGAATAAAGGTACAAAAATACAGAAGACAGAGACAAGAGGTTGGAGAGAGGAGTAATTATATAAAATCAAACTAAAAAGACCTGGTCATCATGCTCAGGGACTTAGAAATAGGAGTAATATTCAAAATACATGATAATCACTAGAGCAGAGGCACCAGACATTTCGAGACGATCCCTACACCGAACTCGAATTTTAACCCTAATTAAAAATAAAAAAAAAAAAAGATCAGTGTGGCTGTGATTGCTATATGTATGAGTGTAGATTACAGAACAAAAGTTTGGGTCCTTAAATGATAATCTAGAGCCAAATAGCTTAACTGGTATGGGCTCATTACCTCAAAACTGTTTTATGTGCTACAAATACACACTTACACAAATACACATGTTTTAACCATTGTATCTGTGGGTCTCTTTGATAAGGGGATTCAGTTTTACCCAAAAAAAGTCACATATAGTCATCTATAGGGCATGCTATAAATGTATTTATCCAGCAAAGATCTTGTCTGTCTTACACTATTCTCAGTGCTTTAAACTTTACCAACAGGGTTGGGTATCCAATAAACCTTTCTCAAATAAATGAATGAATGCTGAGTCATTGGAAATCAATTGTATGCAAAAAACTATGATGGATCCTATTGGGGAACAACTTTGAGGATATTACATGAGGTTCCTTGTCATAAAACCTTAGGCCTTAGTAGGGAAAATACATATTTTGCAAACAGTGTCATAATAATATACAAGAGAAAATCACAAGTACTTTAAATACAAGAAAGAGAAGGAGTTGTTATCTATGTGGTTAATTCATTACAGCCATCTGTGAAGATGTAATAAATGAACTGGACACTGCAGGATAAATTGCATATCAACAAGTCAAATTCAGGATTCAAGAGGAAGTTCATGACAGATAAACAAAATAGCATATTCAAAGATATTGAGATGGACACATACAATACAGTAAGTAGTCTTGAAAATTATAAGCATTTCCCCCAAAACAATTTTAATGGATGTTTCTCTTTTTTTAATATATATTTTTATTGTTATTTATGTCTTTTACATTTTTGTATTGCCCTTGGGTAGCCCACCACCAATTCACACGTGATCCATCTCCATGGTCCCTTGTGTTCTTTTCTATTCCATTTTATGCCCTTATTCCC